>CAMPDV010004460.1:0-32249 GCA_946699065.1 Loxodes magnus
CAAAGCATACTCTTTAAAACTGAAATTCTATCTTCTTTTATTACTTTACTTCTTCACTTTTCTAAATACTTTTACTTTCAAAGCATACTCCTTAAAACTCAATTCTATCTTCTTTTCTTACTTTACTTCTTCACTTTTCTAAATACTTAAAACTTCTCAAAGCATACTCTTTAAAACTGAAATTCTATCTTCTTTTCTTACTTTACTTCTTCACTTTTCTAAATACTTAATACTTCTCAAAGCATACTCTTTAAAACTGAAATTCTATCTTTTTTATTACTTTACTTCTTCACTTTTCTAAATACTTATTACTTCTCAAAGCATACTCTTTAAAACTGCAATTCTACCTTCTTTTCTTACTTTACTTCTTCACTTTTCTAAATACTTATTACTTCTCAAAGCATACTCTTTAAAACTGAAATTCTATCTTCTTTTATTACTTTACTTCTTCACTTTTCTAAATACTTAATACTTCTCAAAGCATACTCCTTAAAACTGAAATTCTATCTTCTTTTCTTACTTTACTTCTTCACTTTTCTAAATACTTAATACTTCTCAAAGCATACTCTTTAAAACTGCAATTCTATCTTCTTTTCTTACTTTACTTATTCACTTTTCTAAATACTTAATACTTCTCAAAGCATACTCCTTAAAACTGAAATTCTATCTTCTTTTCTCACTTTACTTCTTCACTTTTCTAAATACTTATTACTTCTCAAAGCATACTCTTTAAAACTGAAATTCTATCTTCTTTTCTTACTTTACTTCTTCACTTTTCTAAATACTTATTACTTCTCAAAACATACTCCTTAAAACTGCAATTCTACCTTCTTTTCTTACTTTACTTCTTCACTTTTCTAAATACTTATTACTTCTCAAAGCATACTCAATGAAACTGAAATTCTATCTTCTTTTATTACGTTACTTCTTCACTTTTCTAAATACTTATTACTTCTCAAGCATACTCTTTAAAACTGAAATTCTATCTTCTTTTCTTACTTTACTTCTTCACTTTTCTAAATACTTAATACTTCTCAAAGCATACTCTTTAAAACTGAAATTCTATCTTCTTTTCTTACGTTACTTCTTCACTTTTCTAAATTCTTATTACTTCTCAAAGCATACTCAATGAAACTGAAATTCTATCTTCTTTTCTTACTTTACTACTTCACTTTTCTAAATACTTATTACTTATCGAAGCATACTCCTTAAAACTGAAATTCTATCTTCTTTTCTTACTTTACTTCTTCACTTTTCTAAATACTTAATACTTCTCAAAGCATACTCTTTAAAACTGAAATTCTATCTTCTTTTCTTACTTTACTTCTTCACTTTTCTAAATACTTATTACTCTAAAAGCATACTCCTTAAAACTGAAATTCTATCTTCTTTTCTTACGTTACTTCTTCACTTTTCTAAATACTTATTACTTCTCAAAGCATACTCTTTAAAACTGAAACTCTATCTTCTTTTCTTACTTTACTTCTTCACTTTTTTAAATACTTATTACTTCTCAAAGCATACTCCTTAAAACTGAAATTCTATCTTCTTTTCTTACTTTACTTCTTCACATTTCTAAATACTTATTACTTCTCAAAGCATACTCTTTAAAACTGAAATTCTATCTTCTTTTATTACTTTACTTCTTCACTTTTCTAAATACTTATTACTTATCAAAGCATACTCTTTAAAACTGAAATTCTATCTTCTTTTCTTACTTTACTTCTTCACTTTTCTAAATACTTATTACTTCTCAAAGCATACTCTTTAAAACTGAAATTCTATCTTCTTTTATTACTTTACTTCTTCACTTTTCTAAATACTTATTACTTCTCAAAGCATACTCTTTAAAACTGAAATTCTATCTTCTTTTATTACTTTACTTCTTCACTTTTCTAAATACTTAATACTTCTCAAAGCATACTCTTTAAAACTGAAATTCTATCTTCTTTTCTTACTTTACTTCTTCACTTTTCTAAATACTTATTACTTCTCAAAGCATACTCTTTAAAACTGAAATTCTACCTTCTTTATTACTTTACTTCTTCACTTTTCTAAATACTTATTACTTCTCAAAACATACTCTTTAAAACTGCAATTCTACCTTCTTTTCTTACTTTACTTCTTCACTTTTCATAAATACTTATTACTTCTCAAAGCATACTCAATGAAACTGAAATTCTATCTTCTTTTCTTACTTTACTTCTTCACTTTTCTAAATTCTTAATACTTCTCAAAGCATACTCTTTAAAACTGAAATTCTATCTTTTTTTCTTACTCTACTTCTTCACTTTTCTAAATACTTATTACTTCTCAAAGCATACTCTTTAAAAATGAAATTCTATCTTCTTTTATTACTTTACTTCTTCACTTTTCTAAATACTTAATACTTCTCAAAGCATACTCCTTAAAACTGAAATTCTATCTTTTTTTCTTACGTTACTTCTTCACTTTTCTAAATACTTAATACTTCTCAAAGCATACTCCTTAAAACTGAAATTCTATCTTCTTTTTTTACTTTTCTTTTAAACTTTTTTTAAGCTAAATAAATATCTTACTGAAACTTCTTCAGTTTACGATCCTTGCACTGCCTTCATTATTCATTTGGATATCCGTTTGAATTCGAAAAGCAGTTTCCATTGTGTTTCATAGCTATGCGCAACCATGCTTCAACCCCTACCAGTAATGGATAATCAAGAGGAAGGCGTTTCCTTGCAAAGGTTGACTTTTACCAGTGACTTTCTCAGCGACAGGAATGGAACTTGTTCCTACCCATAAAATCATAAAGTATGATTCATATGGTCAATCTCTGCTTCCATTATCTTTTTAATTATAATTTCTTACTTTTCATATCATTTTTTTTTTATTTATTTTATCATTATTTTTCAAATATTTCTTCTTTGTAGATTATTTTTTGCTTTTTTTTTGTTTTTCAATATCTTTTTTCTTCTTTTATTAACTCTAAAAATCAAAATATTTCATTACCCAAAAACCAAAAAAATTATCACTACCCAATTCAAAAAAAAAATTTGCACAACCCAAAACAATAACATATCGAAACCAAAATCAAAAATTATATCCTTTATCTTTTTTAACCCCATTTTTTCTCAAAATCCTTTTATATTTTTAAACTTTTTTTGAAAATTTGTTCCTTTTTGACCTTTATCTATCCCGATTTGCCCCAGTTTGTTCCGTCCGAAAAAAGTCTTGCAGTGTAAAAAGCTGAGCAAAAAAACAAAATTAAATTTTTCACGATTTAATGCTTTAAATACTCTTATTCGCCTTTCATTTAGCTCTAAAAATCAAAAAAGATACCAAAACTCAATTCTTAAAATTTTTATCGTGCACCAAAATCGAAAATTTTCAAATCAAAAAAAAAAAACAAAAACTTGCAAAACCAAAACTTAAATCTTCAAAACCAAAATCCAAAATCAAAAAAATTCAAAACCAAAATCAAAAAAATTCAAAACCAAAATCAAAAATTTTCAAAACCAAAATCAAAAATTTTCAAAACCAATATCAAAAATTTTCAAAACCAAAATTTTATTCACAAATTTTTTTAATCCCATTTTTTTTCAAAAACCTTTTTTATTTTGAAAATTTTTCTCAAAAAAAATTATTCCTTTCTGACTTTCTACTAATCCCGAAATCCCCCAGCTTGTTCCGTCCCAACTCAGCCCTATAGTGTAAAACGCTGAGCAAAAAAAGGCTTTGACGTTTTTCACCATTTTCAGGGCTTATAACTCATGCAAAATTTAATCTGCTGCACATTCAAATGCAGTACACTAAATTTTTCCTATCGGAAAATTACATTGTGCAACTTAAAAATAATAACAACGCAATTAAATTTTATAACAAATTAAAAAAAACTTTTAGCTATCACGCAACTCAAAAAATTTTCTAAGACTATAATATAAAATTAAAAAAATTTTAGCTCTAGCACATAACTCAAAAATTTTCCTTACACTAGCAAATTTAAAATATTTAGCTAAGTACATACTTCAAAAATTTTTCCTAGCGCCGGAAAAATTTAAAAAATTTTACTCTAGTACGTACTTCAAAATTTTCCTTACACTAGCAAATTTAAAAATTTTTTAGCTGAGTATATAACTCAAAAAAATTTCCTTACACTTTTAAATTTAAAGCTTTCAGCTGAGTATATACCTCAAAAAAATTTCCTAACATTCGAAAAATTTAAAACTTTTATAACTCTAGTACATAACTCAAAAATTTTCGGACATTAAGCAAAATATTAAATTTCTCTAAAACTTGATTTTGAAATTAAATTAAAAAAAATATTAATAAAAATAAATAAGTTCAGAAAAAAAAGACTTATGAAAAATTACGAACTTTAAAACTTTAAACTTTACTTAAAATAATACAAATAATAGGATGAATATACTTAATTAGAATGAAGACTTAGACAAATTTTAATTTTCTTAAATGTAAAAATTAAATAGTTTAAATAGTTTAAACTTCATATAGATCACTTGATAAATCTCTATTTGTCCTCCACATTCATTATAGTATTATTCAGTACGCAATTGTTAAATCTTAATCCATAGTCACCATATACTTTATTCCAGTCAGTCTACTAAATGTGGTGTGTTAAATTTGAACTTACCTGTTATTAGTTATTAGACTATTCTCCATTCAATAGCCTTCCTATATTCCATCTTCGGAAATTGTAATCACTTGATTAAGCTGATTTGAATTTGCTCTAATTGCTTGATACCAACCAATTGTTGTCCTTTGATAATGATAAATTACCCACACTGTCTGTATGACCATTTAATATACATGCACACTATCCATTATTGATATTTCAGATTCTTATTGTCTTGTCTCGAGATCCAGATAAGATATATTTGTTGTTGCTTGAGAATATTACCGAAGTGACATCAGATGTGTGTCCCGAAAAGACCTTTGTACATTGTTATGTTCTTGAATTCCATAAACGAATTGTCGAGTCACCCGATCCAGATATGATTTAAGTGGAATCACTTGATATAGCCACAGATCTTACATAATGTGTGTGACCACTCATGGTCTTACAGGTACCTGTCTTGACGTCCCATAGTCTAACCGTCTTATCTACACTTCCCGATACGATGAACTCTGAATCACTGGATATAGCCACAGATAATACATAATCTGTGTGACCACTAATGGTCTTACAGGTACCTGTCTTGACGTTCCATAGTCTCACCGTATTATCTCTACTTCCCGATACGATGAACTCTGAATTACTGGATATAGCCACAGATCTTACATAATCTGTGTGACCACTCATGGTCTTACAGGTACCTGTCTTGACGTCCCATAGTCTCACCGTATTATCTCTACTTCCCGATACGATGAACTCTGAATCACTGGATATAGCCACAGATGATACATAATTAGTGTGACCACTCATGGTCTTACAGGTACCTTCAGCTATGTTGTAGAGTCGAAGAGTTTTGTCAGACGATCCAGAAACTATTAAGTTGCCGTCTGAAGAGATGGTTACATCGTTTACATCAGAAGTGTGTCCAGTGAGTATGTGTGGGTGTTCGGTAATGATTGAGGTAAGGTTAGCGTTGGAGAAGTCACAGTTGATGAATTTAGCGTTTCTTAGGTTGGCGGTAGTTAAATTGGAGTTTGAGAAATTGCAGGAAGTAAATGCTTTGTCTGAAAGATCTGCTTTAGATAGGTCAATATTTTAGAATTTTTAATTATTAAAATTGTAGTTCGGTAGATTTAAAATAGATAAATTATTTTAAGCTGCTTCTTACAACCTTTATTTCTTGATATTCACTTAATTTAATTTATTTAGTTACTCTTTTAACTGAGCATGTTTTTAATAACTAATTGATAACTAGCTTTACACCTGCTAGATCTAACTCACTAGCTATTTTATTAAGTCTTATTACTGCTCAATTACTTATTATTTTTTTTAGTTTCTAACCTTTAATTGACTGTTTTCTTCGAATATATTTTACTTGAAGCTCATAATGTTTAGAGTCTCAGCTTAAGCTTTTTGAAGTTCTGACTAAGTTTTGTCATTTAACTACATTAAATCTAAACTTTGAACAACAACATTTTCATTTCCTGCTTTTAATTTGGTTTAAATGTCTTGTTACTTAACTCTTTCTTATTAGTTTGTTTAGAATAGTATTTTTAATTCTCTTTATGAACTGGAAATGTTGGCCATAAAGCTCTATTCTAAATCGTATATAACCTTATTTACTGTATGAAGCTTGGCTTTTTTTAACTTTAGCAGTTCTACACTTATTTCGTTCTCGCGTCTTTATAACAATTTAATATTATTGGCTACTAAAATTTATTTCATATTATGCATTAACTAATTATCATTTTAAAGCAAGGCAGGATGTTTTTATGTTATTTAACAAAAACCGCTCGTTAAACATTTTATTTGTTTTGACTATTAATGTTATCTTTAAGCACATTCAAAACATATCAAGTGATTACATAACAGTATCATTGGAATTTTGACTTATATATCAAACTAACCCTTACAATCTTGACACTAGCTAATTTCAGACATCTTTAAACTTTTTTATAATTAACTAAAATATAACGAAATTAATAGATTCAATTAAACTATTAAACTTATTAATAAAACTTTTAAACATTTAAACGCTATATAATTTAAATTTATTTTTTTATTAATAAAAAAAATAAAATATAATTGAAAAATATTATTTTTTAGACTTAAAATTTTTACAATAGAATTTTAATAATATTAAAAATATAAATTAAAAATAAGCTTAAATTAATTAAAAAAAACTAAAAATAATATATTAAAAATCACATGATTATAATATTCTCTATAAAATAGTTAAATAATATAAAAATATAATAGAAATTAAAACACCAGAAATAATAAAATTTAAAGAATTGCATCAACTGATTTAGAATTACTAATATAAACCACTACTTAAAAAATTAAAAAAAATTAACTATATAATAAAATTAAAATTAACTTCTACAAAGAAACAAAATATTTCATAAACCTAAAAATACAATAAAGATTAATGATAATAAAAAAAGCGATAATCACACAAAGAATATCTAATAAATACAAAAATAATATTGCTAATGTAAAATTTATTGACATATTTTAAACTAATAATGAGATTTTAAACTCAATAGACATAAAAAAAACCTTATTTCAAAAAAACTTAAAAGAAATTTTTTATTTTATTAAAAAATAATAAATAAATAAAAAAAATTAAAATAATTTTTGCTGAACAATTATCAAATCAAAAACGAAAATAAAAAATAATTTAAATAAAACTTAACAAAAAAAAATATAAATATTGCTAAAATAAATATACTTTATTTTAAAATGCTATATAATCGCATAAATGTAAGATAAGATATTTTTAATTAAAATATTTAAAGCCAATAAATAAAAATTATGTGAATATATTTTGTAATGAAAGTGAAATAATTATAAAACTTTATTGATTATCTATAAAAAAAATTAAAAAATTAAAATAAATCTAATAAAATATTTAAAACTTGAACTTCTATATAATTAAAAATTTTAAATAAATAAAATAGAAATAAAATTTAAATATAACTATAGTTACAAATAAAAATTTATCGTTAAAAGTTTTTTAAAAACTTAATAAATATAATAATTAAAAAATTAAAAATTAAAAAAGTAAATAATTTAAAAAACCCAAAGAAAATTACTTAAAAAAGGATTTTTTCAATTTATTTCATTAACTTTAAGCCCTTAATATATAAATAAGTAAAAATAAAAATAGAAATTAACATTCTTTATTTAAGAAATTAAATTTTTTGTACCTGTAAAATTTAAGTATATAAAAATATAAAAATTTATTACTTGGTACATATTTAGAAAACAGACTTCTCATATATTATCATACTAATATTAAATATAATTAAATTTAATATGTAAATGTAAATGTAGATGCCTATACACTCTTTTATCAATGAAAGATATAATTCCGTAATTCATGCCTGGATATTAAATGAAGAAAAATTAAAGAAAAAAAATATCGGTCCTGTAGATTGAAAATTCGCAAAAAGTTATAAAAGTATATGATGCTAGTTAAATAAGTACCTAGTATACTTGTGCTATCTATTCATCACTGAAATATCTCGAGTACTAGTAATTGAATCTAGTAAATAGTAAAACTAATAATACTTTTATAAAAAAAACATTTTTTTAGACAAAACTTAAAATTACTAGATGTAGTAATTTTAGTTATACAAGAAGTAAGTAAATCGACTCGTTTCTATAATCTCCACTTGCCTCTCTATTTACCCGTTAAATTATTTGAAAATTAATGTGAATTGTCTGTTTATTTATATATTTAAGAGAGATTAGTATCATATTCGAGATATTGAGCTTATTTATTCCTAAAAAAATACTTTCAATAAAGGAATATCGATATAATAAATTCTGAATTTCAAAATCTAGCCCTTAAATATTAAGAAAAAGGAAAGAAATTATGATTAGTAGTAAATATTATAAAAATATAATATAACATTTTTTTAAAGCTTCTACGACTAAATATAATCTAAGCAAAAAATTTATAAACTAATAAACTTATTATATAATTATTAATTATCTTAATATAAAAGTAATAACAATAATCTTTTAGTAAATGCTTAAACTTAATTAACAATTAATTTCGCATAAAATAGAAAAAAAATCAAACTCTTTAAAAATTAAAACAAAAAATTAATATAAAAATATAAATAAATAAATGAATAAATAAACAAATAAATGAGATTATAGAGCTCATAGCACCCTAATGATGTGTAGCTCTTTCCATATCTAAATATATTTTCGTTTCTCAGGTAATATGAATTCTTCTCTTACTAGTTAAAAACATTTTTTATGCGATCAATTAATTTTTTAAGTTTTAATTAAAATTAAATTTAGAGAAATATCATTTTAAAATAAATTCTCTCATTTTTTATTAAAATATTTATTCTAGCATTTTTAATATTAAATTACAAAAAATTTTAATTAAATTTATATTAGCATGAATCTCTATTTTTTTATTTGAAATATTTAAGGATTATATGCATTTAGAATTAAATAAAATCTCATATATTAAATTAAAATTATTTTAAAGGTTTTAAAAGGGTTATCTTTGAAATTTAATCAAATTTTATATAGAAAATTCTTAAATGAATAAATCTTAATTTCCAAGTATTTATTTTAAATTTTTCTTAAATTATAAAACATTATGCACATAAGTTAGAAAAAGTAAGGAAATATATCCAAAAATATACCAATTAAGAATAATGAATTTTTTTATTTTAAAGAATGTAAATATAACTTGAAAATAGAATCTTAATCCAATTACATAATTTAACTCTTTTGTGTAAAGATAACTAAAAATCTATAATAATCTATAAAATGTTTTATTTTTATTTCAAAATAGATATATATTAAAAATATCTTAAGGCGATATTTAAAAATCATTATATTATACATTTATTTTAAAAATATTTTATTGCTACTTATACTAAATTTCTTTAAATTTACTTTACTCTCAAATTAGCGAAATTTATCTTTATTTTTGTTCTTTGAAATATTAGAGCTAATTTTGCTTAAACTTTATAAAAGAAATTTAATTTTTCTTTTTATTTTAATATTTTTGTTTTTCTCTTTTTGTGATAATTTTATATTTGTATCTAAAACTTATTTAAAGGATGTATAAATGTAATGTTTTATAATAATTTACTAAATTAATGAATCAGATCTATATTAATTATTAATAAAGCATAATAATGCTTAAGATATATAAATAATTTAAAGGGTATAATTATTTAAATAAATAGCTTAATTAATTCTTTTAGATTATTACTAAACTTTTTCTTATCTATAATTAATTTTTTGCTATATTGCTTATTTATATCCAAATTCTCATAGCTATAAAAAGAACTTTAATACCAGAACTTATACTTAAATTAATTTAGGGTATCTAGAAAAAAATAAAAAATAAAAGATACAAATGCAATTTATGAAAATAAAGCATAAGTCGCAGTAAATGAAAAAAGGGTTCTTAAGATAAATAAAAAAGAAATTATAAACAATCTAATGAATTTATCAATAATAGTAATAAATGCTTTAATAAGCAAATTGTATTGCACACATAAATAAAAAAATTATAAAAGAAGAAAAAATAATAAAAGAGGAAATTATTATAAACATTTCCAAAGAAAACTAATTAAGATATTCAATGAAGATTAAAGTTAAAAACATATCTAAATTATCCAATTTTTTAGTAGAGAATTATAGTTCACTAGCTATCTTTAATAATAAAGCATCTTAAATTTAAGATTAGTAGAAAATATTAAGCAATAAATAATAGCTAGCTACTCACTAAAATTTTCTTTTCTTTAATTTAATTTCAAATAAATAAATAATTTTATAGCTTAAATTTTTCTTTATTAAAATGATTGATATAAAATTATAGAACTTTCCATATTTTCTAAATTTTTTTTAAATATTTTCTTTAATAACCAAATCTTTTATAGGAGAGTATCAAGTTTGAAAGCTAAATTTATTTTAAATGAATAAGTTAAATTTTATCAAATGAAAATAATTGAGTTTGAAGAGGCAAAGTAGTGAAAAGGCCTGAGACCTATTATTACTAAATTTGACACTATAATGAAAAAGTGTAAAATGTTCTATTTTTTTAGATTAAATTGTGGAATGAATTATAAGCAATCAAAATCTAAAGAATGAACATTTAAAGAAAGAGAATACCTGAAATCTATTGTTAGTGATCAATTTAATTTAGCTTTTTCTTACTCTGGTTGTTGTATTTAATTTAAAAAATAATTTTAAAACATTTTTCTACATGATATTGATTGACTTATAGTCCTCATTTATACATAGGAGTATAACTGATCTAAATAATGATTTGTGGATTTATAAATCTAAAAAATATAAATATTTGATTATAGTTATTAAATAGAAGCACTTTTTAAATTAAAATATAATCCTTGAGATATAATTTTAATGCTATTAATATTTAATTAAACTACACATTAGAAATAAAAGGAGATAAGAGTTCTCAGTTTAGTGGATTAGTGATGTAGCCAAGGTTTTTTTTTTACGATTAATAAATAACTTAAACTGACTGAAACTAAATTATTACTAAAGATAATCCTTGCGTCTTATTTATCTGATTCAAATGTACATCTCCTGATTTATAAGATGATACACATTTCCATTTCTTAAATGTATCTCAAGATTAGTTAGAAATTAGTGTGAAAGACTAAAACAATGCTTCTCAGTACACTTTTTTATAATTTTGGTTATGATCCTCTTAAATACTCCTCTCAAAGCTACAGCAAAACGTTTTGATTCTAAAATTTTTATTAGTTTTAAAGTAAAAGTTATCATCTAATGTATCCCCTTAAAATCTACCTTTATTTAATTTGATAGTGAAGATAATTATAGGAGCTTATGATAAATAAGATAACTTTATAGGAAACATTTAAGATTTAAAATTTTATATTTTCGATACTTTCCTAACAACTACAGATTCTTAATCAATCTTTGATAATAATTTATGCTATTAAAGCTGTAAATGAAGTACTTGTAAGAGCTCTAATATAAATAGTTGCTCTTCGTGCAATATAATTTGTAAAGACTGTTTAGCTGATGATATAAATAAATGTACCAGTTTCTTTGAGGGATATTGATATGATAGTAATATACATGCATGTAAACTATGCTCAGAAAGATTGTACAATTGCTAGAATTAGAATTAATAGAATAGTATGGTAAAATGTAACGAACGTAGCTAAGGATCCTTATTAGACTAATAATAAAATATTTGCTAGCTTGCTAAGATCTAATATAAATTATAGTAGCTGTTCTTTATCAATAGCATAGGGACTTGTAACTCTTGTTAATAGTAATATTATTTATCAAATAACTAATCCAACAAATGAAGTTTAAACAACTGCTTACAATGTGATATTACAGGATCTTAATGTTTGCAATGTGAAAATGGATTCTTCATCAATTTAAAATATAGTTATGAATCTTGCATATAAATAGATTAGAGTAGCAATTAATGCTAAGATTAAAATGTATGCTAACAGTGTAATTTTCCTTATAAACTATCAAAAGCCAATGCTTACTAAATTGCTCAAGTCACTAATAAGATTCTAACTAAGACTTCATATGTGAAAATTGTATAAAAACTATTCCTTTTTGTGAAGAATGAGATGAGAAAGGAGAAAAATGCTTAAAGTGCTAAGATAGTTTCATTAATAAGATAAGTAAATGTGTTTAATGTAGAGAAGAAATAAAAAATTGTTCTACGTGTGATAGAAGTAAATACATTCAATGCAGTTAAAATTTTATATTAATCGAAGGAAAATGTGTGCAAGGCTGCCCTCTTGAAAGTTATGTATAATAGAACAATGATTGTAAAATGTGTGATTAAATTTCCGAAAATTGCGAGAAATTGAAGCTTGCTAGAAATACAAGGATAGATTTAATTTATTAGATTAAATGTGTATAGAGTAAGATAAAAATTAAGAAGAAGAACAATAGCAAGAGTAAGAGCAAGAGCAAGAATAAGAATAAGAGATAGGTAGATAGAAAAACTACAATAGAGCTCCTTAGAATTTAAATAATTTAAATTTAAAACAGTAAGAAGAAACTTTTATAAAATTATCATAAAGTGCTAGTTTAATAATATCTTCTATAACTGCAATAGGATATTCTACTTTAGTTGTAAGTCAAAGTCCTTCTGGTTGTTGCTAATAATTTTGGTTGCCTAATGTTTAGATGAAATTATAAAAATAGCAGGATTCATTTTAGTAATGAAGCCTAATGCTTCAAAAGCTCTTTATTTAGTAACTAAAGATGCGAAGTAAATAATAATAGACTTTTTAGGATTAGATTTAGATTCTAATTTAGAATCTTAAGCAAAAATTTGATAAAACTTAAAAATCCAAAGCATTAATACCTCTACTTTTTTTCAAATGGGATTAGGAAACTGTTTGATATTTGCATATGCTGTGTTGTATTTTTGACAATTTGATAATTGAAAAATTTGGAAAATAAGTTAGGAAGTTATATGAAAAGAATGTATAGAAGTTATAGATACTCTGGGTTTATAAGAACAGGCATTAACATATCTTTAGGATTTATGACTTCTGTTTTAATATAGATTAAATTTTCAAGTCTAGAAGATTTATACATTACCATAAATACGTTTGTCTCATATTTCTTTTTAGCAAGTTTTGATATATCGATTCTAATAATAGTTTTCTGTTTTACAGTATTCGTTAGATAAAAAAAAGAGCTAAACTAGCAATATTTAAGGCTTGGAAAATAACTTAGGAATTAATAAAAGCAAGGAAGTAAATAGAATAGAGATACAAAAGTTTATTTTGTGAACTTAAAGAAACTAATAGATCTAGAGTTTTATATTTCTATGCTATTTTTCTTATAAGAAGAGTGATTGTTGTCTTAATCATGATTTTAGGTTAAGAGCAATCTGAATTTCAGGTTTCAATGGCTTCATTTTTATAGTTTTTTGAATTTCCTTTTTAGTTAAATCTAAAACCCTTAAAGGATAAAATTATATTTACAGTCTTTCTTGCTAACGAAGTATGAATCTTAATTTTACTTTTACAGTTTTCATTTTATATACATCCAATCTCTTCTAACTTAGAACATTTTGCCTTTATAGTAATTACTTAGCTTATTCTACTTCTTAATTATCTTATTGCTTTGGCTCTGATTATATATAGCCTTTATGAGTGGAGAAAAGAAAAAGCAGAATAAGCAAGAATTTAAAGTTTATAAATATAGTAAGACCAAAGAAATTCATAAACCGATATTCATAATATTACTACTTCTAGGATTTAAAAGCCAAGCAAGATAAGTAAGCATTGAAATGAGTCAGTTTCGAGAGATAAAAATAATTAAACTTAAATATTGGAAGAACAAAACGATAGTCTGTTCTTTAGGAGGAGAGAGGAAGAAAAGAGCAATGAAATAATAACTAAAAGCTTTAATTCTTAATTTTTTATATAAAAATAATAATTTGTTTAAGATTATTTTCCTAATTAATCCTTAAATTATATCAATAAAGAACATTTAAGTTCTCTTTAATCTATGCATATAACAATTAATACTTATATGGTTCGTTTGCCAATAATGCTAAGGGTAATAAAATAATGCTCTGGCTATTTAGAGATAAAGCGTACTAGTATAAGATAAAATATGATATATAATAGCAAATATTTGGTTATTAAATCCTTCTATAATAACTAAATACCTAATCATCTATATTAGAGATTCGATGGTTATTTTAAAATTTTAATTAAGCTAGTTAGCTAAAAGGCTATTTATTTAATTGAATTACTTATATAGTTCAAGTTTAAATAATGCTTTATTAATGGATCTATTATTTTATTTTATAGATAGAAAGGAATTCTAAAGTTATTATTAATCTTCTTGTAAAAGCTGGTCTAAATATAGACTTTATACATAATCAGTTACATAAATCACTTAAGATAATAAACTTTAGAGATATTTAATCAATATAAGCAAGCATATTATAATACTCAATAACCTTAAAGTTTATTTTCCTGCTATCAATGTTTTTTAACTTAAACCTACTTTGCTATATCAATCCCTTCGATAATTTTTACCCTTTTTAAATTTGATCTTTGACAATCTAATTAAAACGAAGCGTTTAAACTAGCATCTTATTTTCTTATAATGCTCAATTGGTAGTTTTGAAGCTCCTTTATTAAGAGAAAGGTCCTTATGGCAGGGAATGGTATGAAAACTTATTATTGAGAAGATAGATCTAGAAAAGAATAAACAGCAGGGGAAGATAAGGCACTTTAATTAGTGAACGAAATGCTTTAATAAAGATGATATTAGACCTCTAAGGCACCAATCTAAATAAAATAAATCAAAGCTTAAAATAAATAAAAATATCAAATGAATCACTAATGCTAGAGTTGGAACTACTAATTATATAATAATTCTTTAAAAACTTACATGGTTTAGCTTATGCAAATTGATTCAATCTTTAGTTTATTTATTCTAATTAAATAATTCATAAAGTTCTAAAATCATCAAATGTAGAAGTTTTTATTTCTATAAATTTAAGTTAAATTATCGATTAAGGAAAGTCAAATAATTATAGCTTTTTATTAGGTTGATCAAAATTACTATTGTAGCAAAGTTTCAAATATATTGGCTTCTATAATTAAAGCTTTCTAGTATATGATTTTTCTACATTTTAATAATAATAATTTAATTACATCTAGCTTATACAATTATATGCATAATCCTAAATTTTTAATAAGTAACTTATCTAATAAACTATAAGCCTTTCTAGAGAAAAGCTATGAACATTACTCTTATAGTTCTAGAAGTTTGATTTACAATTCTTAATACTTCATCTTCTTAACATGGAACGATGAAAAATTGATAAGAAAGCTGGATTCTGTTAATTCGGAGAGATCAAAGTTAATTGGTTCAGTAATGGTGTTTCTTTCAAGCGCTGTGACTCTCCTAGGAATAATAATTTGTCTTTATTATTAAGTCAAGAACATAATAAGCAAAGCAAAAGCTAAGAAATAAGAACAAAACAGAATAAACATTAATGCAACAGATGCAAAAATATTACTCTTAGAATATATAAACAAAAGTTAGCTTTTTAAAGTGTAAGATAATTTCAGGAATAGAATTTAAGGGATCGTAATTCAACTTTAAGAGATTTTCTTAATCTTATAATTAAAGAAAGGATCATTGAACATTTTCAAAAGCAATTTTGAAAAATTAGAAATAAATAAAAAATTTAAAAGCTATATATTCTTACAAGAAGCATAAAAAGCTTAGAAACTATAATATAAAAAGATTAAAAAAATAGAAAAAACAAAAAAAATCAGAAAAAAGGAACAAAAAATTTGATTGAAAAATAATAAAAAGATAGAAATCTCAATAAAAATAAGCATCTTTTTAAGAATTCAAATTCTAAATAAAAATTTAATTTTTAGCTCTCAAAGAATAAATTTAAAGAATAAAATATAAAAATCTAAAGTTCCCTTACAATAAATGAGGATTCTAAGCTTACTAAAATGAATAAATAACAATTATTATTTCTGTATAAAAAACATAACTAAATTTAAAATTATTTATTTTTACTCGAAGCAAAAATGATAATTAGAGAGAAATTATTAAAAATAATTAAGTGTAAATAAAACAATTAAATTAAATACTTCAAACAATAAATTAAATCATAAATACCTTAATAAATTAAAAGCCTTATAGTTGCTATCAGGGTTATGAATAAAAATAAAATAATATTTCAAAGTTAGTTTAAAATTTAATGTTTATATAATAATTGCAAGGTAAAAATAATAAAAAATTAATATGTTAAAGAAAAACTTAGCTCATATAGCTTATATTATAAATCTTTAGTTAATTATTAACAAACTAGTAAATACATATTTAGATAATTATTTTAATTTTAAATTAAAATCACTATAATTATAATTATAATTGATAGATTAATTTTATCTAATTAAATATTTTTGAAGTATTTCTTTAATTTACTTGATTGTAAATAAAATTTAAATAAAATAAAAGAAACTAAATAAGCATCTTTTAATTTAAATTATCCCTAATTATAAATTTTTCTTGATTAATAATAAAGTTTAGTATGAGAATTATATTTCACTTAAATAATTTTGGAAAAAAAGAAATTAGACACCTTAAAATTTAAATTAAAAATAATAAAAATTGTTGGAAAAGTTGCTTGAAATAAAAATAATATAATTGTTTAGTTATATTAATGTATTAAGAATGGATTTAGAAATAAAATATTGGAGGTATTTTAATTAAAAATTTATCTAATTTAGTGTATTTAAATAATAAAACTTAATTAACTTTTATTAATTTTTTTATTTGCAAAAGTTAAACATTTGCATGCATACATTTTTTATTTTAAATAAATTTTACCAAAAGAGTCATTTAAATAATAAGCAGAAATAAAAATAAATTAGTTATTTTATTATATAATATAAAATGGATGTCGGTCGCTTCAGAAAAACAAGTAGGTAATCTGGTGCAGTGTATACTGCATTGCGAGTAATATCGCACTAGATCCCACCACGGGGAAGGGTGGATAAGCTCCTTTGAGACATACCTAACTTACCCCGACGGGACTTCTAATTAATGACTTAATAACTAATCCTTATTTGGACCTTATTCAAAAAGACTGAAGCATTTGACTCAAGATTTAAGAATAATTTTTAATAAGAAGTTCCCCATTTGGAGAAGCTGACATGACTCATCGGACCTCTAGAATTTTAACAAAAAACATAAGAACATTTTTCTTAATATTAAATATTAATATTGAAATAGCTGCGCACCAATGAGGTGCTTCGCGCTCTATAATCATTTTTATTATTATTTAATTATTTATTTATATAAAATATCTTTGTTTTCTTCATTTTAAATAAGTGCTCCTATATATGCTTCCTTTGAAACAAACATTTGATAAAGTATTTTTGGAAGTTTTAGGATTAATATTTTAAGAAAATTATAATTTCAAATTTTATCTTTAAGTTAAAATTATACACAAAAATCAAAATATTTATCAAGCATAAGAATAAAGAAAAATATTAAAAGTCTGATTTTAAGATTTAGATTGATAAAATTTAATTTTGGCGTTTTTGGAGTATTTAAAATCATCTTTCCTGCTGGATTCTAGTTTGCTCTTAATAATAGCAAAAATTTTTGTATTTCTCCCCTGTCTTTCTTGCCTTGTATGTATTTGTTAAATCTCATTACTCTGTCCGTATTAATTTTTTTACTTATAAATAGCTCCTAACGCATCACAACATAGTTTTTCTCTCTCTCCTTTGCTTAAATTAATGCAATCTTTTTTTATCTTTGTTGCTTCCAGTATTCTTATTTGAATTTCTTGAATCTTTTCCATAGATTTATCCTAAATTACAATAGTAGTATCTCTTCTCTGTTCATCATAATTTTTGTAATCGGATCCTTATTTCCTCTACTATTATAATATCCTTTCTTTGATTTATATCATCAAAATAACTTTTTAATTTTTGTAAATTTTCTGTAATTTCATCTATTATGCTTGATAATTATTTTCGTTCCTGCTGCTACTTCTGGAATTATTATTTTATCCTATGATAGGTTCTACAAGGCATTTAAGTCTCTCTTCTTAGATATGAATAATGTTTGAAATTCTTCTTGTCTGCTTAAGTTTCCCATTAATTTCTTGTTATTATTCTCAGTTTTTTAACCTCCTTATGAGACTTAGCACACATTAACTACCTGATCATAACTTATCTACTATTCAGTTGTGAATTCCGATACTTCTTACTGTGGGATATTTTTAGCCTATTTTCTATGATTTTCTTATAATTCTAGAGTTATGGCCTGATGTGTGATCTTCTTTCTTGCTTTTCCTTAATCCTAGAGATTCACAGATTCGATTATTCCTTCTTCTTGTGAGCAATGAAAAAAAATTGCTATTTCCATACTTCTCACCTTTTAGTCTTTGTGTTTTTTTATTCGTAAGATGTCCACTTTTGTGGATTTCTTCAATCTAAAGTTACTCATCAAAAAATAAAGCTTGTTTTACTATCAAAAATGATTTAATTTAAAAGTAAAATTAACTATAATCAGATACAGTGAGAGTCAAGAATTATTAATGGGTAAATAGGTTAAATTTCTATTAAAGCTTATTAATTAATTAATTTCAACTAAAAAAGTTTTTGGAACAGAAACTCCTTTCCGATTACGCGACCCGACGCACTCTTTTTATAGAATATCGGGGATATCCTGTTTTGCTCCAGGCACAGATGCTAGGGAGTTCCATCGCTATGAGCAGCCAGGCTTCAAGCCCTACCAAGAGTGGATAATCTCAAAGACAGTGTTCCCTTCAGAAAATGACTCTGACCATGGATTTTCTCAGCGACAGGAAAGGAACTTGTTCCTAGCCATAAAACCAGAAAGTTTAGTCACGAAGGTCAATCTCAGCTTCCACCATCTTTTCAATTATATTAAAGTTTATAAGTAAAGATAATTTACTAAATTAAAATAATTATTTATTTATCATGCAAATAAAAATTATATAGTTAACTCATTGATAAAGCTCACTAATAGCCCTTGCTAAATTTTGATTCTCCATCTAAAGAAACTATATATCGTTGGCCATAAAAATTATAGAAATTAGCTTCTTAGGCCTGCTATTTCTTAGGTGCCATTTTTTAATTTAATTATTATCTATCAAATTCATATTTTTTTTGTAGCCAGAAATAATTTATGTTCTACCAAAGCTAAAGAGTTTAAGTGATACTCTTCTTAGATTTTTATATATAAGATATATAAAGTTAGGAAAATGATAAGAAATTTTAATTTTATTTGGTAAAGTTAAAAAAGAAAGATATTTATTATATACCAATTAATAAATAGACACTTATTTAAAATTACTTATAAATTAATTTATGGAAAAATTTTATATTCTTTAAATTCACTATTTGTCTATCTTTACAAAAGAGTTAATCATCGAATATAAAACAGATAAGTCTAATAAAAATTAAGTGAAGCTATATAAATAATTTAAGAGATCGTGAAAAAAATAAGTTATTATTATAAATAAATAAAAAGATGGTGGGAGCTGAGATTGGTCTTCGTGACTAAACTTTCTGGTTTTATGGTTATGAACAAGTTTCTGTCGCTGAGAAAGTCCTGGTCAGAGTCATTTTCTGAAGGGAACGCTGTCTTTGAGATTATCCGTTCTTGGTAGGGGCCTAAAGCCTGGCTGCTCATAGCGATGGAGCTCCTTGGTAGCTGTGCCTGGAGCACAACAGGAAATCCCCATTATTCCTTAAAAAGAGATTGTCGGATTGTCTAAATGGAAAAGAATTTCCGGTCCCAAAAAATCTTAAAGTTAAAAGTAAATAATTAAGTTATTATTAATTTTTTTACAAAACTAGAAAATTTTAAATAAAAATCAAAACTTTGAACTTTAGTTTAAATTATATTACAAAAGCTATACTTCTTAGAACTTAAATAAAGCAATATTAATGTTATATCATTAAATATATCAAAAAATTATTTAGATTCAGTCACAAGCAAAGGAATTAATTTAGGCTTTATAATCTAAGAATATTTATCTAATTGCTACTAAAATATTAATAAATGGATTTAATTTAAATTATAAAATATCTTACAAATTATAATGAAAGCGTTGATATTTCAATTTTTGATATCAACTTAATTTTTAATACAATCTTAATATTAAAATTTTGCTGCAATAAACTCTTTTTTTGAGTTATCTGCAATATCTAAATGTTTCAAAAAATAAAAATATTAATTGACTAAGACAAACAACTTTAGTATTAGTATCTTGCAATATACTATATATATTAAGAGAAATTATAATTCTTTAACTGATTGAATCTTTATTTATTTTATTGTTTAGAAACCTTTGATAAGTTTAAAGAAATAAATATTTTATATTTATAAGACTTTTGCTGCTTTCAAGATAGATTATTTATATATTTAAAATAAAAAGGGGAAAAAAATGGATTAATCTCTTCGACTCTCAAAAAATTAACTTAGAAACCTAAAGAGAAAAGCGGCAAAAGAAATGTAGAAAAAATAATAACAATAGGAGGAGTCAAGCTCTTCTTCAGAAGGTAAAGTTATGGTAGGATAAATAGAGATAAGTTAACCTAAAAACGAAACTAATAAAAAACTTTAAATTTAATTAGACCAAATGTAAAAAGTAATCTCAAATTATGAAGAAACAACTTACAACTTAGGCGAAAAAATACGGGAACTAATGAGTAACATAGAAGATTAGAACAACGAATTACTAATACTTAGAAGATAACTTATTTGTAGCAAATTAATAACGGAAGAATAACTCTGAACTTAATCATAATAAAATTTTAAATACGACACAAAAATGGAAATAGAAAAAATACCAATAGAATTAAAAACAGAATTGAATCCAGAAAAAGAAATGATTGCTACAAGTTTCATTAAAAGATTAGAAAATATAGAAAATAAATTATCATAAAAAAGAACGAAATAAAGACAATAATACAAACTTTGTTGATGTTGCAAATCAAATCAACATATTTTAAAAAACTGTTGATAATGAAAGAAAATAAACGAATAAGAGTAGAAAAGAACATGGAGACAACTCAATAAACTATGAATAACTCCAACAGGGATCTACAAATAAAAGCTTTTTGCAAGACCACTTGAACGGTTACAGTGGTAACCTTCCACTTAATAAAAAGGTCGTGGATCACACCCACGTTAAAAAAACTGTCCGCAGGAACTGGTTGCAATTCCAGAGAATGCAAAACTCTACTAACTTTAAGTATATTATTATTATTATTATTAAAATAAAAAGGGATTAGATTAGTTTAGTATTATAATTACTAGCTTTTATTAATTTATTCTCTTATTTTATTATTTTTTATTCCTTAACTAAACTTCTTAATATACAATATATTTTAGCTTTGAAGTTAAAATCTTATGCTATATGTTTAATAATTGCTATGAATTAAAAAATGTAATATAATCGTATATTTAAATATTAGTTAACTGAAAAATTATTTAAATTGTAAGCACTTAAAGCATATAGTATCTTAAATAGAAAATTAAAATGATTTATAATTTTTATTTTATCAGGGACTTATTAGTTTTTTTATAAGTTTGCTTCTTTAAAAAAAAAAAGAGGAACAATACTCGTGAGCTATAAAAATCGGAAAATAGCTGGAATTAAAAATTTAAAGACTTTCTTTAAACGGCGAGGGAAAGGAACCATATAAATTTTTAATGATAAGAATAAATTTTATACTTTAATATTATTCTATCAATATATTATAAATTAAAATTTAAATAGGATGGAAAGCCCTCGCCTTCGGATGCTACTTGGAGGCTTAGCAAGGCAACAAAAAAATGAGCAAGGATGGAGGATAAATCGGAAGAAGAGAAACCAATAACAAGAGAAGGAAGATGTGACAAGCTGGAGGACTCTGAATGCCAGGAGGAAACTTTCTTCATCATAGGTTGGGGAAATTTACCCGCAATCGCATATTGCATCCTATGCTTTGGAAGGAAAAATTACAGGGACGTACTGCAGGAAGAGGAAACAAGGAAAGAGAGAAAAGAGAGACCTATAAAAAAATTTTCGACATTAAATAAAATTAATTTAAAGAGCTGCGCACTAATGAGAGTGCTACACACTCTATAATCGAATTATTTATTTATAATTTGTAAATAAATAAAAGCCAAATAATAAGAATTAAAATAAAAATAATTAAAGTATATATCAATCTTTATAACTTCATTAAGTAGAAACATTTGAACAATTACTATTAAAATTTTTATTTAGTA
Organism: Loxodes magnus; assembly: GCA_946699065.1. Taxonomy (NCBI): domain Eukaryota; phylum Ciliophora; class Karyorelictea; order Loxodida; family Loxodidae; genus Loxodes; species Loxodes magnus. The sequence continues at coordinate 22,445 of CAMPDV010004460.1, forward strand.
AACATGCAAGTTTATTTGAATAAATAAATTTGGAACTCATATAATACTAGCAAAATTGTAAAATTAGATACTTAGAATTAGATTTAAAGATATCAAATAAATATTTAAAGAATTAAAATAAATTAATTTAATTTAGATAAAAATTTAAATTCAATGAGGGATTAAAATTTAATAAGTTTATATTGCTAGTAATAAAAATCCTTACAATTAAATTAAATTTAATATATTTATTTATCTATTAACTTAATCTAGAAAATATCTTTGCTAATTTTTTCTGATTTAAATTAGTTTCTAAGTTAATAATTTATATTAAATATAAGGCTATAATATAATATTAGAGTACTATGTATTAGACTTAATAATTTTAGAGTTTCTTTTACTTTTCTAATATTTTTGATTACTTTAATAATTAAAAACTGTAAGATACGTTTAAAATTATTTATACTATAAAGTTAAATAATTAATTTCTTAGAAGACTAGGAAGTTTCATGTAAATTTTAAATGAGTTTGTTTATTAACCAATAGTTATATTTATATAAAAAATAAAAAAGATGGAGCAGAACATTAGATTAAATAAAAATCAAATAAGAAATGCTCGGAAAAAGGCTGCTTAAGTACTTCGATAAAAAGCAAAACAATAAGAAGAATCAAGTTCCGATTCATAAGGTAAAATAATGATCGGAACTTTGCAAGCTGAGGAATTTAAATCAGATATTTCAGAGGAACTACGACAAAAGATCGAACAAATGTAAAAAATTATATCCCGATACGAAGAAACAATATATAATTAAGACTTATTAATACGGGAACTTACAACAAACATTGACGTGCAAAATAATGAAATGGAAATCCTTAAGAATCAGCTAATAGAAAACAAGGTAATAACGGAAGAACAACTTTGAATGTAATCGCAATAAAAATCTTAACGTACATCAAAGATGGAAATTGAAAAAACTTTCACTCCATTATAAAGTGTTTAAGAACAGAAAGAAATTAGATATGATAATAACTTAATTAAAAGACTAGAAAATATTGAAAATAAGCTATTTAAAAAACATATTAGTCAAAAGAAGATTAAAAAATAATGTTGATATTGCCAATCCAATTACCACTTATTAAGAAGATGCTAAGAATGAAAAAAATTAAATGAAAAGGTATAATAAAGAACATGAAGAGCATTGAATTTTCTATGGATAACTCCAACAGGAATATACAAATAAAAACTGCCTATGCGCTCTTTTGAAAGCAATCAGTGGTAACCATCCACATAAAAAAAATGGTCGCGGTATCCATCCGAGTCAAAAAAATGGCGGCAGGAACTGGTTGAAAGTCCAGAATATGCCAAAACATTTTTTTAACATTTAGTTTACTATTATTATTATTATTAGTTATATTTATTATTTCTAAAGATTTAATTTTTTATTTTAGTGGTTATTTTATGAAGTGCTAGTAAACATTAAATTTTAATTGTCTCAATCAATACAAGTTTTTAATTAAATTACGTCTTATAAATTTAATAACTAGAGGATGGGAATAATAAATTTAAATAGTAGTCATTTATTAGATTTACACATAGTACGAGAAAATAAAAGTTGCTGCTTCTTAAATTTAAATAAAGTCTTAAAATTTAATTTTATAATGAGATTTATAATTTCTCCTTATAACTTATTAAGCTTATTATACTAATAAAAGAAAAGTTTTAATTAATCATTTGTTTTAAATCTAACTAGCACAAGTATGACCTTTCCTTAAGCTACTAATGATTAGGTAAACCTAAAATATTTTTTTTTTATTATTTAGATTTATGTAAAATTTATTTACTATAATTTAAAAAAGAAATATTAATAGTTAAAATGATATAAATAGAAGATAAAATAATCAAATGTAATAATAATAATATATACTAATTTTCAATATAAATGTTTACCTTCTTCAGGGATTTCAGCCTGATTGGGGCGGCCCATTAAGTTTTACGTGGCAGGGTTCCACGACTTTTTTTGTTAGGAAGGTTAACCAACTAGCTCTCTCTCTAAGTTTTGCCATTAAAATATTTTTTACTTGTAAATTCCTTCTCTTGTTATTCAAAGTCTTGAAATCTGTCTTAGCATTTTTTTTCTTTTATTTGAAGATTTTTTAAGTCTTTACAGTTTCTAATTAAGTTTTATGAGATTTACAATATCAACATCTTTTTCTGATTACTTTTTTTTGTCTCTTGATAAGGATTCTTTCTATTTTCTCTAATCTTTCAGAAATTCCTTTATTTTTGTCCTCTTAAGTTGAGGCAATATATTGTTGCTAGATTTGAGGAAGTGACAACTAGTATTCAGAGTTTTCTATTTGCATTGATACTTCTTAACTAGATGATTGTTAGGATTGTAATCATATTTATTCTCTTGTGATGTGCTTATTTGTAACAAGTAACGTCTTTAATTGGTCGAGCTCTTCGTTAAGCACTTTGTACTAAGTTAAAATGGATCTTAATTGCTCTGAAAGATTAAAGGTTGTCTCTTCTTATTTAGATATTTTGAGTAATATATTTCCAACTTAATGAGATTCGTTTGTTTCTTTTTCTTCTAAAAAACGTTTCCCTTCATATGAGGAGAACGAATCTTCGCTTTCAATGGGTTTCTCCTACTTACGAATTTATTGTTGAGTAAATCTTTTGGCTTTCATTAACTCGCTTTTCGTAAGTTTAAATCCTGCACTTTACTGATTTATATTTTTTTGGGTTAGAACATTTTTTCTAAATAATCAAATATATTATAAAAATTTAGTGCCTAAAACATTCTCAGCTAATACAAGCTTCTGTTCAATTTTTGAACTTACTTTTAAATTTATTTTTACCAAAAATATAGAATCAAATGAAATGAAGTATAATTTAAAATTGATAAGCAACAATGTTTCTCTTCTAAGGCTTCTATTAATGATAAAATTAAACAGTTTAATTCAAAACTAATTGTTTCTAAAACTTTACTCAGATATAAGTTAAACTTATTATTATTTAAGTACCTTTAAATATAATTTAATAATTCATTGCTTATAATGGACTTAATTATTAAATTTTATCTTCTTTTGGACTTTTAATTTGAATTGAAACTCTTTTAGATATTTGTCAATCAGATTTATAATAATTAACTCCTTGTTTATCTATTACATTAGTTACATTTAAAAACATAAATGTAGCTTTATAATTATATCAGCTATCTTTTTCTAAGAAAGCATATAATATCTAAAATAGAAGCTAAATTTTATTTTTTTATTCGAACGAAAATTAAATAACTTTTGCTTTACTTAGAAAATGGAATTTTTTTGAATCTTTTATGAAATTGCTATACAATAATTTAAATACATTCCTCCAAATGTTAATTGCATTTTAATTAAATGGACTTAAAAATTAATACATTATATAATTTGCTGTAGCTTCTAGATAATTATTAAATCCTCTTAGAAATAAAACAGGATAAGCATTAAGTTAGAAAATCGTAATATAAAAGTTAGATAATTAAATGTTCAAACTTTTTATAATTTACCTTTATCTAAATGCTTAATAATTTTCCAGTCTTAAATCATTTATACTCATATTACAAGTATTAACTTTAATTTTCTTAAAGAAAACATTAAAAATAATTATTATAATTCATTCTTTATCATGGAAATAAATTAAATTAAAAAGGTAAACTACTTTGATAAAAGAATGAAAGCAAATCTATTAAATAAATTAAAAGGATTTTTTTGATTATACTTATAAAAAGCCTTCATGCTGAAAACGTTTAATTGAAATAATCTGAAAACTAGAAGTTAGAGTAAATTAAATCTTAGAAGCAAAAATAAAATAAATTACCTTTTAATTCTTTAAATTTTAAATAATTTCTTCTTACGAAAAGCATAATCTTCCTATTTAAAATATTAGGTCTATTTTATGAAAATAATAGGAATTTAATTGTTTAATTTAAAATTTTGCTAAATTGCTTTTACTATAAATCAAAATAGCGAATATATTTTACTTAAGGGTCTTAATAACTTTTTTAAAAAAGATATTTGATAGTAGGTATTCTTAGGAAATAAAAAAGGCAAAAGAAATGAAAAATAAAAAATCGAATAAATTGAACAAACTTAGAGAAATAAAAGTAGAGCTATAGAAAATTATAAAGCATTCCAGTTCTTTTAGGTATAATTCTATAATTATAGAATTATTATAAACAAAAATAACTTTAGTTCTTCAAATTAATAACTGAAGTTAAGTTTAGTTCAGAATATAGAAATTAATACTAAAATAATAGTAAAAATTAGATAAAAGAATATAGAAACTTCTTTATTTTCCAAATTTAATAAATTATATAGATACAACTATTAGAGATAGCTGTATCTTTATTTCTAAATACTCGATATAATTGAAGGATTGTTAGCAGCAAAGAAAATATCTATAATATCTTTAAAAAAGCAAGCATTAAACATAAAATGTATTTAACTTTAAACTTTTTAAGATAGTTAGCTCATAAATATGATCTATGTTTTTTACCGTTATTACTAAATATCCCTTTTAAGTAATTTATTATATTAGTGCATAATAAAAGAATTATTTTATTTATTTCCTTTCTGAAATGCATATGCTTTATTCCCTTGACAAATAGAATGGGAAATTGTTTTATCATTTATTGCTAATATTATTTCTTTAATTATGAAGCAAGCTTATTAATGAAGTAGTTATATAAAATGCTAAAAATAGATAAAGTCTAAGAAAAAGTAAATAATAAGCTTAAGATGTTTTAAAAGAATAAAAATCCCTTTAAGCTTATAAAGTTTACATCTTAAGGTTTAAATTGATTATTCTTTATATTACTTTATATACGAAACAGATTGGTAATATATCTATTTTTAAAATAATCTCTTTCAAATAAATTCCATCATAACCATATAGTTAAGATCTATTAAGAAAGCATTCTATTAGACTTAACTAATTAATATGACAATTGATCTTAATTTTAAAACTTCCTCATTAACTTAATATCTTATTATTTAAGTCAACCTAATATACCAAGTAAATAAAAGCCATACATTTATTTTAGGTGAAGTTGATTAGGGTAATCAGATATCTATTAGTTATAAAAATTAATTGTAAAGAGACATTGAGGAAAATAAATCTAAGCTTAGTAACTATATTTCTAAATAAGTCTAAAGGATTAAAAATTAAATTTAGAAGAAGAGATTGAAGTTAGTTAACACTTTATTGGAATAACTTAAAGAAATTACTATCTAGGTAAAAAATTTAACATTTATCATTTATCAATCAATTATATTACATCCAAGACACTTTAAGAATCTTTATAATTAGAAAAGAAAGACTTTGAAGGTCATAAATAAATAAAGAGATTTAAAAAAATAGGTATAAAAGAGACAAATTCCTTAAATTAAATAATTTGAAATTTCTAAAGCTTTAATTTTAGGCTTTTAAAAAAGTTAGAAATAAAAAAATAATATTTTTTAAGAAAAAATTTGGTTTAGAGGTATAAGAATCGCTATTTAATAAATTAAGATTTATTTTAATCTTTATGAGTAAATTTTAAATTTAAAGCTTGTTTCTTTTATAAAATATTATAAGAAAATAATTAAAAATAGTAACTTTTAAATAGATTAAAAAAAAAAAATTAACTCGTTATAGTAGACTATTTCTACTATAATCCTCTTTTTTATTATTTTGATTAATTAAATGATAAATAATGAGAAATTACTAACATTCGAAAGATAAGATAGTAGTGGATAAGTTGAGAAAAAAATAATTAAAAAATGAGAGTTGAATCTATTAAGGAAATAATTAAAAACTCTCGTTATGATTTTTTAAATAATAAAGTTAATATAATTCTCTTTATGAAAATTCTTATATAATTATTTATAAATAAAATAAATTATATCTATAAAATAGAAAATAAATAAAAGTTTAAGATATTTCAAAATTTAAGAAATAAAAGAAAAAATAGTAATATTAATTACATTTCTTTTAGAAGAAGATAATTTATAAATAATAATTTATGGAAAATAAATATATCTATTTATATTTGGATGAATTTTAAGCTATAATCTAGCTATTATATTTAAAATTTATTGATATGCATACAAATTTTAATTATAAATTTTTATGAAGTTTATATGATTTTTAAAGAATTAGGAGGAGATAAATAAATAAAAAAATAATTAAGTAAATAAATAAATAAGTTAAAAAAAAATTTATAAAATAAATAAAAATGATTACAGAGCGCGTATCACCTCATTGGCGCGCAGCTCTTTCAATATTAATATTTAATATTAAGAAAAATGTTCTCATGTTTCTTGTTAAATTATAGAGGTCCGATGAGTTATGTCAGCGTCTCCAAATGGAGAATCTTCTTATTAAAATTTATTCTTAAATCTTGAGTCAAATGCTTCAGTTTTCTTGAATAAGATCCAAATAAGAATTAGTTATTAAGTCGGTAATTAGAAGGCCCGGCAGTCAAACTTTCATACTGATAGAGAGAACCCGTCGGGGTAAGTTAGGTATGTCTCAAAGGAGCTTATCCACCCTTCCCCGTAGTGACATCTAGTGCGAGATTACTCGCGATGCAGTATACAATGCACCAGATTACCTACTAATTTGTCTGACACGGCCGACATCCATTTTATATTATAAAATAATAATAATAATATTATACTTAAATGTTAATAAAATTGTTTGCCGATCACAGGACTTGAAACCAGGTCGCAGCTGTCACTATTTTTTTGCGTGGTAAGGTTCCACGGTCTTTTTATTGAGAAGACAACTCTCATGAGCAGATTTCGAGCTAAATTTCTAAAATGTTTTTCTTTTATAGATCCCTTCCTTTGTTACATAAAGTCTTGATAAAATTCTTAGTTTTTTTTATTCTTTAATTTTTGTTTGGCTTAAAAACTTTTACTCCTTCTTAGAATATGTCATTATGATATACAGTATCAGCATTTTTTCTTTCTATTTTACTTTGAGTTATTATATTCAAAATTTTTCAATTTTTTTAATTAATTAATTTCAACTAAAAAAAATTTTGGACCGGAACTCCTTTCAGATTGCACGACCTGACGCTCTCATTTTATGGAATAACGGGGATATCCTGTTGTGCTCAAGGCACAGCTGCTAGGGAGCTCCATCGCTATGAGCAGCCAGGCTTAAAGCCCCTACCAAGAGCGGATAATCTCAAAGACAGCGTTCCCTTCAGAAAATGACTCTGACCAGGGACTTTCTCAGCGACAGAAACTTGTTCCTAGCCATAAAACCAGAAAGTGTTGTTACGAAGGTCATTCTCAGCTCCCACCATCTTTTCAATATGTTCAATTTTTTTAATTATTGTGTTCATTTAGGTTGTTTCTTTACTATTTTCTTATTCTGTTATTTTTCTTAGGATCGAGAGATTATTAATTTATTTTGAGGATCTTCAATCTACATTGATACAACTGATAATGGAGGTAGTTAAGATTGAGACAAAATTTATTATCTTGTGATTTATTTATTATTTATTAATATTGTCGCGAGTTAATCTATTTCAAGGTTGAGTTGTTCGTAGTTAGTAAGAATTTCTCGAATTTAATTTGTCAGATTTCAGATAGTTTTTCTTGTTTGACTATAACTTTTTTTAGTTTTTCAACTTATTCCTTTTCCATTCAAGAAGTTTCTGGGTCAATCATGCGCTTTCCCTAGGAAGGAGATGAAGAGCTTGATTATTCTAAGGCCTACTTTTTTTACTTTTAAATTAGATCGACTTTTCTTCTAACCTTCTTAATTTCGGTCTAGCTAAGATGCTGTCCGATATTAAACTCCATTTTCTTTTGGAGGAGATAATTTAAGTTTATATCATAATACTTAAAAATTGCTTAAATAATAGTTAAATAAAATAATTAGGTATAAGGAGTATTTATTAAAAATTTAATTAATAAATTAAGTTCAAAATTATTAGAAATAATTTAAAGTTTTAGGCGTAAATAAATTTAGTTATTTCTCATTTAAATTAAAGAAGTATAAACAAAATAGAAAAATTGGATTGGCTATTTTAATTAAAATTATTATTTTTACTCTTTAAGTAAAAATTAAAATTTAGCTTTTGAATCTACTTCGACTGATCTTAAATATAATGCTTTTTCTGTTTTTAATTAATGCCAATTAAATCTCAGAATACTTTTTAAAAGCGGAAAATTAAATTATTTACCTTTAATTCTTTTTTTTTGTATCATAGCTGAAAAATGTTAGTAACCTGGATAAAGCTTACATTAATTATTTTATAATTATTGATTTTTTAAATTTGTAGATTTCATATATTATTCATTTTATCTTCAATTTAAAAATATTAAAAAATATATTGATAATAGAAATAAGAGCTGAAAACAGACAATTTTAAATCTTTTTCTTATATAAATAATTTATATTATGAGATCTCAAAAAATAAATGATTTATATACCTAATTAAATATATTCATCAGTAGAATATAATTCTCTAAGCTTAAAAAATAAATTTACAAATCTTTAAGAAATATAACTTTTTAAAGTATTAAATAAAATCTACTATCTGATATGAACTTTTTAAATCTTAGCAAACAATTAATTATTTTAGATATACAAATCATATAATTTATTATTTATAATATTTAAAGAAAGTTATATTTGAGAGTATTTATAAGTATAACTATTGTAATAAATAGATGAGTACTATATGATCTAATATTGTATTTATAAGATATAAAATAATCTATGAGATTTGCTCTTTATTAATAAACATTTTATTAAAACTTTTATTATAATACCAAATTTTTTTTAAGCGTAGGTGTTAAAGTCATTTATTTATATTTGTTCTAGATAATACTTTACAATTTTAAAATTGATTTTTATATAATAAATCACTTAAAATCCTTTTTATCCATGACTTTGTACTTTTATTTAATTTGATTAATGAAGAATAATAAAGAAAAATTTGAATTATCTAAAATTGTAATCACAAAATCCAATCCTCTTTATAATATTTTTATTGTCTTACATAATATTAAGCAATAGTAATAAATTGCTAAAATTAAATTAAACTTTCAAGCACCTTAAGAATTATAAAAAATTTAATAATCCATAAATACGATAAATTCTGCGTTTATCTGTGCGAAATATAAACGATTTCTTTATTTTTATTTATGGAACATTTAAATTATAATCATTGTATATTATCAGGATCCTAGTCTTTGCCTCTTTACTAAGTAAATTATTGCCAATAATTATTAGATAAATAATTCAAAAATAAATTCTTGCAGAGCAAAATTTCTCAAATGTTGATGTCTCACTAGGCATCAGATCTTTCATTCAAATTTAATAAATTGTTTGCATAAAGTTAGAGAAAAAGTTTTTGTATACTAAAAAGTACATAAAATTTTTAAAAAGGTTTCATAGCTTTAATTATAAAGTTTTATCTAAATCTAAAAATAATTATTTTAGGAAATAACCTCTGATTTAATGAGATATTTTTCAATAGAAATTAATTAGTTTATTTTCAATAAAAAATATGTTTTGAAAATTGAATACTTTTGCTGTCTATTTTATTTAATAATTCAAGTCAAACGTAAAATACCTAATTTCATTTTAGCATAAACATTATATTTAAAGCCTTCAATTATTTAATTTTTTAACTTTAAAAATTTTATAAGGTAATTGGCTAATTAAATTAAAAAAGGTTATAGAAATTTATTTTTAATATTTGCGAAGAAAACATTTTATAAAGCTTAATTAAAAAATTGTTTTTTAAAATAGTTAAATATTTCAATAAGATGAATA
>CAMPDV010004461.1:0-45036 GCA_946699065.1 Loxodes magnus
ATTCTAAGAAAAGTGAATAAAAATAAGAAAAGAGTGTGAAGATCAGTTTAGTAATTGAATCAAATACTAGAAGTAAGATTTCTAAGAAAAGTGAATAAGAAAAGTAAGAAAAGAGTGTGAAGATCAGTTTAGTAATTGAATCAAATACTAGAAGTAAGATTTCTAAGAAAAGTGAATAAAAATAAGAAAAGAGTGTGAAGATCAGTTTAGTAATTGAATCAAATACTAGAAGTAAGATTTCTAAAAAAAGTGAATAAAAATAAGAAAAGAGTGTGAAGATCAGTTTAGTAATTGAATCAAATACTAGAAGTAAGATTTCTAAGAAAAGTGAATAAGAAAAGTAAGAAAAGAGTGTGAAGATCAGTTTAGTAATTGAATCAAATACTAGAAGTAAGATTTCTAAGAAAAGTGAATAAGAAAAGTAAGAAAAGAGTGTGAAGATCAGTTTAGTAATTGAATCAAATACTAGAAGTAAGATTTCTAAGAAAAGTGAATAAAAATAAGAAAAGAGTGTTAAGATCAGTTTAGTAATTGAATCAAATAAAAGAATTAAGATTTCTAAGAAAAGTGAATAAGAAAAGTAAGAAAAAGAGTGAGAAGATCAGTTTAGTAATTGAATCAAATACTAGAAGTAAGATTTTTATGAAAAGTGTATAAAAATAAGAAAAAGATTGTGAAGATCGTTTTGTATTTGAATCAAATACTAGAAGTAAGATTTCTAAGAAAAGTGAATAAGAAAATAAGAAAAGAGTGTGAAGATCAGTTTAGTAATTGAATCAAATACTAGAAGTAAGATTTCTAAGAAAAGTGAATAAAAATAATAAAAAGAGTGTGAAGATCAGTTTAGTAATTGAATCAAATACTAGAAGTAAGATTTCTAAGAAAAGTGAATAAAAATAAGAAAAAGAGTGTGAAGATCAGTTTAGTAATTGAATCAAATACTAGAAGTAAGATTTCTAAGAAAAGTGAATAAGAAAAGTAAGAAAAAGAGTGTGAAGATCAGTTTAGTAATTGAATCAAATACTAGAAGTAAGATTTCTAAGAAAAGTGAATAAAAATAAGAAAAGAGTGTGAAGATCAGTTTAGTAATTGAATCAAATACTAGAAGTAAGATTTCTAAGAAAAGTGAATAAAAATAAGAAAAAGAGTGTGAAGATCAGTTTAGTAATTGAATCAAATACTAGAAGTAAGATTTCTAAGAAAAGTGAATAAGAAAAGTAAGAAAAAGAGTGTGAAGATCAGTTTAGTAATTGAATCAAATACTAGAAGTAAGATTTTTATGAAAAGTGAATAAAAATAAGAAAAGAGTGTGAAGATCAGTTTAGTAATTGAATCAAATACTAGAAGTAAGATTTCTAAGAAAAGTGAATAAAAATAAGAAAAGAGTGTGAAGATCAGTTTAGTAATTGAATCAAATACTAGAAGTAAGATTTCTAAGAAAAGTGAATAAAAGTAAGAAAAGAGTGTGAAGATCAGTTTAGTAATTGAATCAAATACTAGAAGTAAGATTTCTAAGAAAAGTGAATAAGAAAAGTAAGAAAAGAGTGTGAAGATCAGTTTAGTAATTGAATCAAATACTAGAAGTAAGATTTCTAAGAAAAGTGAATAAGAAAAGTAAGAAAAAGAGTGTGAAGATCAGTTTAGTAATTGAATCAAATACTAGAAGTAAGATTTCTAAAAAAAGTGAATAAGAAAAGTAAGAAAAGAGTGTGAAGATCAGTTTAGTAATTGAATGAAATACTAGAAGTAAGATTTCTAAGAAAAGTGAATAAAAATAAGAAAAGAGTGTGAAGATCAGTTTAGTAATTGAATCAAATACTAGAAGTAAGATTTCTAAGAAAAGTGAATAAAAATAAGAAAAGAGTGTGAAGATCAGTTTAGTAATTGAATCAAATACTAGAAGTAAGATTTTCAAGAAAAGTGAATAAGAAAAGTAAGAAAAGAGTGTGAAGATCAGTTTAGTAATTGAATCAAATACTAGAAGTAAGATTTCTAAGAAAAGTGAATAAAAATAAGAAAAGAGTGTGAAGATCAGTTTAGTAATTGAATCAAATACTAGAAGTAAGATTTCTAAGAAAAGTGAATAAAAATAAGAAAAGAGTGTGAAGATCAGTTTAGTAATTGAATCAAATACTAGAAGTAAGATTTCTAAGAAAAGTGAATAAGAAAAGTAAGAAAAAGAGTGTGAAGATCAGTTTAGTAATTGAATCAAATACTAGAAATAAGATTTCTAAGAAAAGTGAATAAAAATAAGAAAAGAGTGTGAAGATCAGTTTAGTAATTGAATCAAATACTAGAAGTAAGATTTCTAAGAAAAGTGAATAAAAATAAGAAAAGAGTGTGAAGATCAGTTTAGTAATTGAATCAAATACTAGAAGTAAGATTTCTAAGAAAAGTGAATAAGAAAAGTAAGAAAAAGAGTGTGAAGATCAGTTTAGTAATTGAATCAAATACTAGAAGTAAGATTTCTAAGAAAAGTGAATAAAAATAAGAAAAGAGTGTGAAGATCAGTTTAGTAATTGAATCAAATAAAAGAAGTAAGATTTCTAAGAAAAGTGAATAAGAAAAGTAAGAAAAGAGTGTGAAGATCAGTTTAGTAATTGAATCAAATACTAGAAGTAAGATTTCTAAGAAAAGTGAATAAAAATAAGAAAAGAGTGTGAAGATCAGTTTAGTAATTGAATCAAATACTAGAAGTAAGATTTCTAAAAAAAGTGAATAAAAATAAGAAAAGAGTGTGAAGATCAGTTTAGTAATTGAATCAAATACTAGAAGTAAGATTTCTAAAAAAAGTGAATAAGAAAAGTAAGAAAAGAGTGTGAAGATCAGTTTAGTAATTGAATCAAATACTAGAAGTAAGATTTTTATGAAAAATGAATAAAAATAAGAAAAGAGTGTGAAGATCAGTTTAGTAATTGAATCAAATACTAGAAGTAAGATTTCTAAGAAAAGTGAATAAGAAAAGTAAGAAAAGAGTGTGAAGATCAGTTTAGTAATTGAATCAAATACTAGAAGTAAGATTTCTAAGAAAAGTGAATAAAAATAAGAAAAGAGTGTGAAGATCAGTTTAGTAATTGAATCAAATAAAAGAATTAAGATTTCTAAGAAAAGTGAATAAGAAAAGTAAGAAAAGAGTGTGAAGATCAGTTTAGTAATTGAATCAAATACTAGAAGTAAGATTTCTAAGAAAAGTGAATAAAAATAAGAAAAGAGTGTGAAGATCAGTTTAGTAATTGAATCAAATACTAGAAGTAAGATTTCTAAGAAAAGTGAATAAAAATAAGAAAAGAGTGTGAAGATCAGTTTAGTAATTGAATCAAATAAAAGAATTAAGATTTCTAAGAAAAGTGAATAAGAAAAGTAAGAAAAGAGTGTGAAGATCAGTTTAGTAATTGAATCAAATACTAGAAGTAAGATTTCTAAGAAAAGTGAATAAAAATAAGAAAAGAGTGTGAAGATCAGTTTAGTAATTGAATCAAATACTAGAAGTAAGATTTCTAAGAAAAGTGAATAAGAAAAGTAAGAAAAAGAGTGTGAAGATCAGTTTAGTAATTGAATCAAATACTAGAAGTAAGATTTCTAAGAAAAGTGAATAAAAATAAGAAAAGAGTGTGAAGATCAGTTTAGTAATTGAATCAAATACTAGAAGTAAGATTTTCAAGAAAAGTGAATAAGAAAAGTAAGAAAAGAGTGTGAAGATCAGTTTAGTAATTGAATCAAATACTAGAAGTAAGATTTCTAAGAAAAGTGAATAAAAATAAGAAAAGAGTGTGAAGATCAGTTTAGTAATTGAATCAAATAAAAGAATTAAGATTTCTAAGAAAAGTGAATAAGAAAAGTAAGAAAAGAGTGTGAAGATCAGTTTAGTAATTGAATCAAATACTAGAAGTAAGATTTCTAAGAAAAGTGAATAAAAATAAGAAAAGAGTGTGAAGATCAGTTTAGTAATTGAATCAAATACTAGAAGTAAGATTTCTAAGAAAAGTGAATAAGAAAAGTAAGAAAAAGAGTGTGAAGATCAGTTAAGTAATTGAATGAAATACTAGAAGTAAGATTTTCAAGAAAAGTGAATAAAAATAAGAAAAGAGTGTGAAGATCAGTTTAGTAATTGAATCAAATACTAGAAGTAAGATTTCTAAGAAAAGTGAATAAAAATAAGAAAAGAGTGTGAAGATCAGTTTAGTAATTGAATCAAATACTAGAAGTAAGATTTCTAAGAAAAGTGAATAAGAAAAGTAAGAAAAGAGTGTGAAGATCAGTTTAGTAATTGAATCAAATACTAGAAGTAAGATTTTCAAGAAAAGTGAATAAGAAAAGTAAGAAAAAGAGTGTGAAGATCAGTTTAGTAATTGAATCAAATACTAGAAGTAAGATTTCTAAGAAAAGTGAATAAAAGTAAGAAAAGAGTGTGAAGATCAGTTTAGTAATTGAATGAAATACTAGAAGTAAGATTTCTAAGAAAAGTGAATAAGAAAAGTAAGAAAAAGAGTGTGAAGATCAGTTTAGTAATTGAATCAAATACTAGAAGTAAGATTTCTAAGAAAAGTGAATAAAAATAAGAAAAGAGTGTGAAGATCAGTTTAGTAATTGAATCAAATAAAAGAATTAAGATTTCTAAGAAAAGTGAATAAAAATAAGAAAAGAGTGTGAAGATCAGTTTAGTAATTGAATCAAATACTAGAAGTAAGATTTCTAAGAAAAGTGAATAAGAAAAGTAAGAAAAGAGTGTGAAGATCAGTTTAGTAATTGAATCAAATACTAGAAGTAAGATTTCTAAGAAAAGTGAATAAGAAAAGTAAGAAAAGAGTGTGAAGATCAGTTTAGTAATTGAATGAAATACTAGAAGTAAGATTTCTAAGAAAAGTGAATAAGAAAAGTAAGAAAAGAGTGTGAAGATCAGTTTAGTAATTGAATCAAATACTAGAAGTAAGATTTTCAAGAAAAGTGAATAAGAAAAGTAAGAAAAAGAGTGTGAAGATCAGTTAAGTAATTGAATGAAATACTAGAAGTAAGATTTCTAAGAAAAGTGAATAAGAAAAGTAAGAAAAAGAGTGTGAAGATCAGTTTAGTAATTGAATCAAATACTAGAAGTAAGATTTCTAAGAAAAGTGAATAAGAAAAGTAAGAAAAGAGTGTGAAGATCAGTTAAGTAATTGAATGAAATACTAGAAGTAAGATTTCTAAGAAAAGTGAATAAGAAAAGTAAGAAAAAGAGTGTGAAGATCAGTTTAGTAATTGAATGAAATACTAGAAGTAAGATTTCTAAGAAAAGTGAATAAGAAAAGTAAGAAAAGAGTGTGAAGATCAGTTTAGTAATTGAATCAAATACTAGAAGTAAGATTTCTAAGAAAAGTGAATAAAATTAAGAAAAGAGTGTGAAGATCAGTTTAGTAATTGAATCAAATATTAGAAGTAAGATTTCTAAGAAAAGTGAATAAGAAAAGTAAGAAAAGAGTGTGAAGATCAGTTTAGTAATTGAATCAAATAAAAGAATTAAGATTTCTAAGAAAAGTGAATAAGAAAAGTAAGAAAAAGAGTGTGAAGATCAGTTTAGTAATTGAATCAAATACTAGAAGTAAGATTTTCAAGAAAAGTGAATAAGAAAATTAAGAAAAGAGTGTGAAGATCAGTTTAGTAATTGAATCAAATACTAGAAGTAAGATTTCTAAGAAAAGTGAATAAGAAAAGTAAGAAAAGAGTGTGAAGATCAGTTTAGTAATTGAATCAAATACTAGAAGTAAGATTTCTAAGAAAAGTGAATAAAAATAAGAAAAGAGTGTGAAGATCAGTTTAGTAATTGAATCAAATACTAGAAGTAAGATTTCTAAGAAAAGTGAATAAGAAAAGTAAGAAAAGAGTGTGAAGATCAGTTTAGTAATTGAATCAAATAAAAGAATTAAGATTTCTAAGAAAAGTGAATAAAAGTAAGAAAAGAGTGTGAAGATCAGTTTAGTAATTGAATCAAATACTAGAAGTAAGATTTCTAAGAAAAGTGAATAATAATAAGAAAAGAGTGTGAAGATCAGTTTAGTAATTGAATCAAATACTAGAAGTAAGATTTCTAAGAAAAGTGAATAAAAGTAAGAAAAGAGTGTGAAGATCAGTTTAGTAATTGAATCAAATACTAGAAGTAAGATTTCTAAGAAAAGTGAATAAAAGTAAGAAAAGAGTGTGAAGATCAGTTTAGTAATTGAATCAAATACTAGAAGTAAGATTTTTATGAAAAGTGTATAAAAATAAGAAAAAGAGTGTGAAGATCGTTTTGTAATTGAATCAAATACTAGAAGTAAGATTTCTAAGAAAAGTGAATAAGAAAAGTAAGAAAAGAGTGTGAAGATCAGTTTAGTAATTGAATCAAATACTAGAAGTAAGATTTTCAAGAAAAGTGAATAAGAAAAGTAAGAAAAAGAGTGTGAAGATCAGTTTAGTAATTGAATCAAATACTAGAAGTAAGATTTCTAAGAAAAGTGAATAAAAGTAAGAAAAGAGTGTGAAGATCAGTTTAGTAATTGAATGAAATACTAGAAGTAAGATTTCTAAGAAAAGTGAATAAAAATAAGAAAAGAGTGTGAAGATCAGTTTAGTAATTGAATCAAATACTAGAAGTAAGATTTCTAAGAAAAGTGAATAAGAAAAGTAAGAAAAGAGTGTGAAGATCAGTTTAGTAATTGAATCAAATAAAAGAATTAAGATTTCTAAGAAAAGTGAATAAAAATAAGAAAAGAGTGTGAAGATCAGTTTAGTAATTGAATCAAATACTAGAAGTAAGATTTCTAAGAAAAGTGAATAAGAAAAGTAAGAAAAGAGTGTGAAGATCAGTTTAGTAATTGAATCAAATACTAGAAGTAAGATTTCTAAGAAAAGTGAATAAGAAAAGTAAGAAAAGAGTGTGAAGATCAGTTTAGTAATTGAATGAAATACTAGAAGTAAGATTTCTAAGAAAAGTGAATAAGAAAAGTAAGAAAAGAGTGTGAAGATCAGTTTAGTAATTGAATCAAATACTAGAAGTAAGATTTTCAAGAAAAGTGAATAAGAAAAGTAAGAAAAAGAGTGTGAAGATCAGTTAAGTAATTGAATGAAATACTAGAAGTAAGATTTCTAAGAAAAGTGAATAAGAAAAGTAAGAAAAAGAGTGTGAAGATCAGTTTAGTAATTGAATCAAATACTAGAAGTAAGATTTCTAAGAAAAGTGAATAAGAAAAGTAAGAAAAGAGTGTGAAGATCAGTTAAGTAATTGAATGAAATACTAGAAGTAAGATTTCTAAGAAAAGTGAATAAGAAAAGTAAGAAAAAGAGTGTGAAGATCAGTTTAGTAATTGAATGAAATACTAGAAGTAAGATTTCTAAGAAAAGTGAATAAGAAAAGTAAGAAAAGAGTGTGAAGATCAGTTTAGTAATTGAATCAAATACTAGAAGTAAGATTTCTAAGAAAAGTGAATAAAATTAAGAAAAGAGTGTGAAGATCAGTTTAGTAATTGAATCAAATATTAGAAGTAAGATTTCTAAGAAAAGTGAATAAGAAAAGTAAGAAAAGAGTGTGAAGATCAGTTTAGTAATTGAATCAAATAAAAGAATTAAGATTTCTAAGAAAAGTGAATAAGAAAAGTAAGAAAAAGAGTGTGAAGATCAGTTTAGTAATTGAATCAAATACTAGAAGTAAGATTTTCAAGAAAAGTGAATAAGAAAATTAAGAAAAGAGTGTGAAGATCAGTTTAGTAATTGAATCAAATACTAGAAGTAAGATTTCTAAGAAAAGTGAATAAAAGTAAGAAAAGAGTGTGAAGATCAGTTTAGTAATTGAATCAAATACTAGAAGTAAGATTTCTAAGAAAAGTGAATAATAATAAGAAAAGAGTGTGAAGATCAGTTTAGTAATTGAATCAAATACTAGAAGTAAGATTTCTAAGAAAAGTGAATAAAAGTAAGAAAAGAGTGTGAAGATCAGTTTAGTAATTGAATCAAATACTAGAAGTAAGATTTCTAAAAAAAGTGAAAAAGAAAAGTAAGAAAAGAGTGTGAAGATCAGTTTAGTAATTGAATCAAATACTAGAAGTAAGATTTCTAAGAAAAGTGAATAAGAAAAGTAAGAAAAGAGTGTGAAGATCAGTTTAGTAATTGAATCAAATACTAGAAGTAAGATTTCTAAGAAAAGTGAATAAAAATAAGAAAAGAGTGTGAAGATCAGTTTAGTAATTGAATCAAATACTAGAAGTAAGATTTCTAAGAAAAGTGAATAAGAAAAGTAAGAAAAGAGTGTGAAGATCAGTTTAGTAATTGAATCAAATAAAAGAATTAAGATTTCTAAGAAAAGTGAATAAAAGTAAGAAAAGAGTGTGAAGATCAGTTTAGTAATTGAATCAAATACTAGAAGTAAGATTTCTAAGAAAAGTGAATAATAATAAGAAAAGAGTGTGAAGATCAGTTTAGTAATTGAATCAAATACTAGAAGTAAGATTTCTAAGAAAAGTGAATAAAAGTAAGAAAAGAGTGTGAAGATCAGTTTAGTAATTGAATCAAATACTAGAAGTAAGATTTCTAAGAAAAGTGAATAAAAGTAAGAAAAGAGTGTGAAGATCAGTTTAGTAATTGAATCAAATACTAGAAGTAAGATTTTTATGAAAAGTGTATAAAAATAAGAAAAAGAGTGTGAAGATCGTTTTGTAATTGAATCAAATACTAGAAGTAAGATTTCTAAGAAAAGTGAATAAAAGTAAGAAAAGAGTGTGAAGATCAGTTTAGTAATTGAATGAAATACTAGAAGTAAGATTTCTAAGAAAAGTGAATAAGAAAAGTAAGAAAAGAG
This sequence comes from Loxodes magnus, assembly GCA_946699065.1. Classification (NCBI taxonomy): domain Eukaryota; phylum Ciliophora; class Karyorelictea; order Loxodida; family Loxodidae; genus Loxodes; species Loxodes magnus. The sequence continues at coordinate 8,804 of CAMPDV010004461.1, forward strand.
TGTGAAGATCAGTTTAGTAATTGAATCAAATACTAGAAGTAAGATTTCTAAGAAAAGTGAATAAAAGTAAGAAAAGAGTATGAAGATCAGTTTAGTAATTGAATCAAATACTAGAAGTAAGATTTCTAAGAAAAGTGAATAAGAAAAGTAAGAAAAGAGTGTGAAGATCAGTTTAGTAATTGAATCAAATACTAGAAGTAAGATTTCTAAGAAAAGTGAATAAGAAAATTAAGAAAAGAGTGTGAAGATCAGTTTAGTAATTGAATCAATTACTAGAAGTAAGATTTCTAAGAAAAGTGAATAAAAATAAGAAAAGAGTGTGAAGATCAGTTTAGTAATTGAATCAAATACTAGAAGTAAGATTTCTAAAAAAAGTGAATAAAAATAAGAAAAGAGTGTGAAGATCAGTTTAGTAATTGAATCAAATACTAGAAGTAAGATTTCTAAAAAAAGTGAAAAAGAAAAGTAAGAAAAGAGTGTGAAGATCAGTTTAGTAATTGAATCAAATAAAAGAATTAAGATTTCTAAGAAAAGTGAATAAGAAAAGTAAGAAAAGAGTGTGAAGATCAGTTTAGTAATTGAATCAAATACTAGAAGTAAGATTTCTAAGAAAAGTGAATAAGAAAATTAAGAAAAGAGTGTGAAGATCAGTTTAGTAATTGAATCAAATAAAAGAATTAAGATTTCTAAGAAAAGTGAATAAGAAAATTAAGAAAAGAGTGTGAAGATCAGTTTAGTAATTGAATCAAATACTAGAAGTAAGATTTCTAAAAAAAGTGAATAAGAAAAGTAAGAAAAGAGTGTGAAGATCAGTTTAGTAATTGAATCAAATACTAGAAGTAAGATTTCTAAGAAAAGTGAATAAGAAAATTAAGAAAAGAGTGTGAAGATCAGTTTAGTAATTGAATCAAATATTAGAAGTAAGATTTCTAAGAAAAGTGAATAAGAAAAGTAAGAAAAGAGTGTGAAGATCAGTTTAGTAATTGAATCAAATACTAGAAGTAAGATTTCTAAGAAAAGTGAATAAGAAAAGTAAGAAAAGAGTGTGAAGATCAGTTTAGTAATTGAATGAAATACTAGAAGTAAGATTTCTAAGAAAAGTGAATAAGAAAAGTAAGAAAAGAGTGTGAAGATCAGTTTAGTAATTGAATCAAATACTAGAAGTAAGATTTTCAAGAAAAGTGAATAAGAAAAGTAAGAAAAAGAGTGTGAAGATCAGTTAAGTAATTGAATGAAATACTAGAAGTAAGATTTCTAAGAAAAGTGAATAAGAAAAGTAAGAAAAAGAGTGTGAAGATCAGTTTAGTAATTGAATCAAATACTAGAAGTAAGATTTCTAAGAAAAGTGAATAAAATTAAGAAAAGAGTGTGAAGATCAGTTTAGTAATTGAATCAAATATTAGAAGTAAGATTTCTAAGAAAAGTGAATAAGAAAAGTAAGAAAAGAGTGTGAAGATCAGTTTAGTAATTGAATCAAATAAAAGAATTAAGATTTCTAAGAAAAGTGAATAAGAAAAGTAAGAAAAGAGTGTGAAGATCAGTTTAGTAATTGAATCAAATACTAGAATTAAGATTTCTAAGAAAAGTGAATAAGAAAAGTAAGAAAAAGAGTGTGAAGATCAGTTTAGTAATTGAATCAAATACTAGAAGTAAGATTTTCAAGAAAAGTGAATAAGAAAAGTAAGAAAAAGAGTGTGAAGATCAGTTTAGTAATTGAATCAAATACTAGAAGTAAGATTTCTAAGAAAAGTGATAAAAGTAAGAAAAGAGTGTGAAGATCAGTTTAGTAATTGAATCAAATACTAGAAGTAAGATTTCTACGAAAAGTGAATAATAATAAGAAAAGAGTGTGAAGATCAGTTTAGTAATTGAATCAAATACTAGAAGTAAGATTTCTAAGAAAAGTGAATAAGAAAAGTAAGAAAAGAGTGCGAAGATCAGTTTAGTAATTGAATCAAATACTAGAAGTAAGATTTCTAAGAAAAGTGAATAAAAATAAGAAAAGATTGTGAAGATCGTTTTGTAATTGAATCAAATACTAGAAGTAAGATTTCTAAGAAAAGTGAATAAGAAAAGTAAGAAAAAGAGTGTGAAGATCAGTTTAGTAATTGAATCAATTACTAGAAGTAAGATTTCTAAGAAAGTGAATAAAAAGTAAGAAAAGAGTGTGAAGATCAGTTTAGTAATTGAATCAAATAAAAGAATTAAGATTTCTAAGAAAAGTGAATAAGAAAAGTAAGAAAAGAGTGTGAAGATCAGTTTAGTAATTGAATCAAATACTAGAAGTAAGATTTCTAAGAAAAGTGAATAAGAAAAGTAAGAAAAGAGTGTGAAGATCAGTTTAGTAATTGAATCAAATACTAGAAGTAAGATTTCTAAGAAAAGTGATAAGAAAAGTAAGAAAAGAGTGTGAAGATCAGTTTAGTAATTGAATCAAATACTAGAAGTAAGATTTCTAAGAAAAGTGAATAAAATTAAGAAAAAAGTGTGAAGATCAGTTTAGTAATTGAATCAAATACTAGAAGTAAGATTTCTAAGAAAAGTGAATAAGAAAAGTAAGAAAAAGAGTGTGAAGATCAGTTTAGTAATTGAATCAAATACTAGAAGTAAGAATTCTAAGAAAAGTGAATAAAAGTAGAAAAGAGTGTGAAGATCAGTTTAGTAATTGAATCAAATACTAGAAGTAAGATTTCTAAGAAAAGTGAATAAGAAAAGTAAGAAAAGAGTGTGAAGATCAGTTTAGTAATTGAATCAAATACTAGAAGTAAGATTTCTAAGAAAAGTGAATAAAATTAAGAAAAGAGTGTGAAGATCAGTTTAGTAATTGAATCAAATACTAGAAGTAAGATTTCTAAGAAAAGTGAATAAAAGTAAGAAAAGAGTGTGAAGATCAGTTTAGTAATTGAATCAAATAAAAGAATTAAGATTTCTAAGAAAAGTGAATAAAAATAAGAAAAGAGTGTGAAGATCAGTTTAGTAATTGAATCAAATACTAGAAGTAAGATTTTTATGAAAAGTGTATAAAAATAAGAAAAGAGTGTGAAGATCGTTTTGTAAATGAATCAAATACTAGAAGTAAGATTTCTAAGAAAAGTGAATGAAAATAAGAAAAGAGTGTGAAGATCAGTTTAGTAATTGAATCAAATACTAGAAGTAAGATTTCTAAGAAAAGTGAATAAGAAAAGTAAGAAAAGAGTGTGAAGATCAGTTTAGTAATTGAATCAAATAAAAGAATTAAGATTTCTAAGAAAAGTGAATAAAAGTAAGAAAAGAGTGTGAAGATCAGTTAGTAATTGAATCAAATACTAGAAGTAAGATTTCTAAGAAAAGTGAATAATAATAAGAAAAGAGTGTGAAGATCAGTTTAGTAATTGAATCAAATACTAGAAGTAAGATTTCTAAGAAAAGTGAATAAAAGTAAGAAAAGAGTGTGAAGATCAGTTTAGTAATTGAATCAAATACTAGAAGTAAGATTTCTAAGAAAAGTGAATAAAAGTAAGAAAAGAGTGTGAAGATCAGTTTAGTAATTGAATCAAATACTAGAAGTAAATCTTACTTCTAGTATTTGATTCAATTACTAAACTGATCTTCACACTCTTTTCTTACTTTTATTCACTTTTCTTAGAAATCTTACTTCTAGTATTTGATTCAATTACTAAACTGATCTTCACACTCTTTTCTTACTTTTATTCACTTTTCTTAGAAATCTTACTTCTAGTATTTGATTCAATTACTAAACTGATCTCACACTCTTTCTTATTATTATTCACTTTTCTTAGAAATCTTACTCTAGTATTTGATTCAATTACTAAACTGATCTTCACACTCTTTTCTTACTTTTATTCACTTTTCTTAGAAATCTTAATTCTTTTATTTGATTCAATTACTAAACTGATCTTCACACTCTTTTCTTACTTTTCTTATTCACTTTTCTTAGAAATCTTACTTCTAGTATTTGATTCAATTACTAAACTGATCTTCACACTCTTTTCTTATTTTATTCACTTTTCTTAGAAATCTTACTTCTAGTATTTGATTCAAATACAAAACGATCTTCACACTCTTTCTTATTTTTATACACTTTTCATAAAAATCTTACTTCTAGTATTTGATTCAATTACTAAACTGATCTTCACACTCTTTTCTTATTTTTATTCACTTTTCTTAGAAATCTTAATTCTTTTATTTGATTCAATTACTAAACTGATCTTCACACTCTTTCTTACTTTTATTCACTTTTCTTAGAAATCTTACTTCTAGTATTTGATTCAATTACTAAACTGATCTTCACACTCTTTTCTTAATTTTATTCACTTTTCTTAGAAATCTTACTTCTAGTATTTGATTCAATTACTAAACTGATCTCACACTCTTTTCTTACTTTTCTTATTCACTTTTCTTAGAAATCTTACTTCTAGTATTTGATTCAATTACTAAACTGATCTTCACACTCTTTTCTTACTTTTATTCACTTTTCTTAGAAATCTTACTTCTAGTATTTGATTCAATTACTAAACTGATCTTCACACTCTTTTTCTTACTTTTCTTATTCACTTTTCTTAGAAATCTTACTTCTAGTATTTGATTCAATTACTAAACTGATCTTCACACTTTTTTCTTAATTTTATTCACTTTTCTTAGAAATCTTACTTCTAGTATTTGATTCAATTACTAAACTGATCTTCACACTCTTTTCTTACTTTCTTATTCACTTTTCTTAGAAATCTTACTTCTAGTATTTGATTCAATTACTAAACTGATCTTCACACTCTTTTCTTACTTTTCTTATTCACTTTTCTTAGAAATCTTACTTCTAGTATTTGATTCAATTACTAAACTGATCTTCACACTCTTTTCTTACTTTTCTTATTCACTTTTCTAGAAATCTTAATTCTTTTATTTGATTCAATTACTAAACTGATCTTCACACTCTTTTCTTACTTTTTATTCACTTTTCTTAGAAATCTTACTTCTAGTAATTGATTCAAATTACTAAACTGATCTTCACACTCTTTTTCTTACTTTTCTTATTCACTTTTCTTAGAAATCTTACTTCTAGTATTTGATTCAATTACAAAACGATCTTCACAATCTTTTCTTATTTTTATTCACTTTTCTTAGAAATCTTACTTCTAGTATTTGATTCAATTACTAAACTGATCTTCGCACTCTTTTCTTACTTTTCTTATTCACTTTCTTAGAAATCTTACTTCTAGTATTTGATTCAATTCTAAACTGATCTTCACACTCTTTTCTTATTATTATTCACTTTTCTTAGAAATCTTACTTCTAGTATTTGATTCAATTACTAAACTGATCTTCACACTCTTTTCTTACTTTTATTCACTTTTCTTAGAAATCTTACTTCTAGTATTTGATTCAATTACTAAACTGATCTTCACACTCTTTTTCTTACTTTTCTTATTCACTTTTCTTGAAAATCTTACTTCTAGTATTTGATTCAATTGACTAAACTGATCTTCACACTCTTTTTCTTACTTTCTTATTCACTTTTCTTAGAAATCTTAATTCTAGTATTTGATTCAATTACTAAACTGATCTTCACACTCTTTTCTTACTTTTCTTATTCACTTTTCTTAGAAATCTTAATTCTTTTATTTGATTCAATTACTAAACTGATCTTCACACTCTTTTCTTACTTTTCTTATTCACTTTTCTTAGAAATCTTACTTCTAATATTTGATTCAATTACTAAACTGATCTTCACACTCTTTTCTTATTTTATTCACTTTTCTTAGAAATCTTACTTCTAGTATTTGATTCAATTACTAAACTGATCTTCACACTCTTTTTCTTACTTTTCTTATTCACTTTTCTTAGAAATCTTACTTCTAGTATTTCATCAATTACTTAACTGATCTTCACACTCTTTTTCTTACTTTTCTTATTCACTTTTCTTGAAAATCTTACTTCTAGTATTTGATTCAATTACTAAACTGATCTTCACACTCTTTTCTTACTTTTCTTATTCACTTTTCTTAGAAATCTTACTTCTAGTATTTCATTCAATTACTAAACTGATCTTCACACTCTTTTCTTACTTTCTTATTCACTTTTCTTAGAAATCTTACTTCAAGTATTTGATTCAATTACTAAACTGATCTTCACACTCTTTTCTTACTTTTCTTATTCACTTTTCTTAGAAATCTTACTTCTAATATTGATTCAATTACTAAACTGATCTTCACACTCTTTTCTTAATTTTCTTATTCACTTTTCTTAGAAATCTTACTTCTAGTATTTGATTCAATTACTAAACTGATCTTCACACTCTTTTCTTACTTTTCTTATTCACTTTTTTTAGAAATCTTACATCTAGTATTTGATTCAATTACTAAACTGATCTTCACACTCTTTTCTTAATTTTCTTATTCACTTTTCTTAGAAATCTTAATTCTTTTATTTGATTCAATTACTAAACTGATCTTCACACTCTTTTCTTAATTTCTTATTCACTTTTCTTAGAAATCTTACTTCTAGTATTTGATTCAATTACTAAACTGATCTTCACACTCTTTTCTTACTTTTCTTATTCACTTTTCTTAGAAATCTTAATTCTTTTATTTGATTCAATTACTAAACTGATCTTCACACTCTTTTCTTACTTTTCTTTTTCACTTTTTTTAGAAATCTTACTTCTAGTATTTGATTCAATTACTAAACTGATCTTCACACTCTTTTCTTATTTTATTCACTTTTTTTAGAAATCTACTTCTAGTATTTGATTCAATTACTAACTGATCTTCACACTCTTTTCTTATTTTTATTCACTTTTCTTAGAAATCTTACTTCTAGTAATTGATTCAATTACTAAACTGATCTTCACACTCTTTTCTTAATTTTCTTATTCACTTTTCTTAGAAATCTTACTTCTAGTATTTGATCAATTACTAAACTGATCTTCACACTCTTTTCTTACTTTTCTTATTCACTTTTCTTAGAAATCTTACTTCTAGTATTTGATTCAATTACTAAACTGATCTTCATACTCTTTTCTTACTTTTATTCACTTTTCTTAGAAATCTTACTTCTAGTATTTGATTCAATTACTAAACTGATCTTCACACTCTTTTCTTACTTTTCTTATTCACTTTTCTTAGAAATCTTACTTCTAGTATTTCATTCAATTACTAAACTGATCTTCACACTCTTTTCTTACTTTATTCACTTTTCTTAGAAATCTTACTTCTAGTATTTGATTCAATTACAAAACGATCTTCACACTCTTTTTCTTATTTTATTCACTTTTCTTAAAAATCTTACTTCTAGTATTTGATTCAATTACTAAACTGATCTTCACACTCTTTTTCTTACTTTTTTATTCACTTTTCTTAGAAATCTTACTTCTAGTATTTGATTCAATTACTAAACTGATCTTCACACTCTTTTCTTACTTTTTTATTCACTTTTCTTAGAAATCTTACTTCTAGTATTTGATTCAATTACTAAACTGATCTTCACACTCTTTTCTTACTTTTCTTATTCACTTTTCTTAGAAATCTTACTTCTAGTATTTGATTCAATTACTAAACTGATATTCACACTCTTTTCTTACTTTTTATTCACTTTTCTTAGAAATCTTACTTCTAGTATTTGATTCAATTACTAAACTGATCTTCACACTCTTTTCTTACTTTTCTTATTCACTTTTCTTAGAAATCTTACTTCTAGTATTTGATTCAATTACTAAACTGATCTTCACACTCTTTTCTTACTTTTTATTCACTTTTCTTAGAAATCTTAATTCTTTTATTTGATTCAATTAATAAACTGATCTTCACACTCTTTTCTTACTTTTCTTATTCACTTTTCTTAGAAATCTTACTTCTAGTATTTGATTCAATTACTAAACTGATCTTCATACTCTTTTCTTACTTTTCTTTTTCACTTTTTTTAGAAATCTTACTTCTAGTATTTGATTCAATTACTAAACTGATCTTCACACTCTTTTCTTACTTTTTTATTCACTTTTCTTAGAAATCTTACTTCTAGTATTTGATTCAATTACTAAACTGATCTTCACACTCTTTTTCTTACTTTTCTTATTCACTTTTCTTAGAAATCTTACTTCTAGTATTTGATTCAATTACTAAACTGATCTTCACACTCTTTTTCTTACTTTTCTTATTCACTTTTCTTAGAAATCTTACTTCTAGTATTTGATTCAATTACTAAACTGATCTTCACACTCTTTTTCTTACTTTTCTTATTCACTTTTCTTGAAATCTTACTTCTAGTATTTGATTCAATTACTAAACTGATCTTCACACTCTTTTTCTTACTTTTCTTATTCACTTTTCTAGAAATCTTACTTCTTTTATTTGATTCAATTACTAAACTGATCTTCACACACTTTTCTTACTTTTTTATTCACTTTTCTTAGAAATCTTACTTCTAGTATTTGATTCAATTACTAAACTGATCTTCACACTCTTTTCTTACTTTTTTATTCACTTTTCTTAGAAATCTTACTTCTAGTATTTGATTCAATTACTAAACTGATCTTCACACTCTTTTTCTTACTTTTCTTATTCACTTTTCTTAGAAATCTTACTTCTAGTATTTCATTCAATTACTAAACTGATCTTCACACTCTTTTTCTTACTTTTCTTATTCACTTTTCTTAGAAATCTTACTTCTAGTATTTCATTCAATTACTTAACTGATCTTCACACACTTTTCTTACTTTTTTATTCACTTTTCTTAGAAATCTTACTTCTAGTATTTGATTCAATTACTAAACTGATCTTCACACTCTTTTTCTTACTTTTCTTATTCACTTTTCTTAGAAATCTTAATTCTTTTATTTGATTCAATTACTAAACTGATCTTCATACTCTTTTTCTTACTTTTCTTATTCACTTTTCTTAGAAATCTTACTTCTAGTATTTGATTCAATTACTAAACTGATCTTCACACTCTTTTTCTTACTTTTCTTATTCACTTTTCTTAGAAATCTTACTTCTAGTATTTGATTCAATTACTAAACTGATATTCACACTCTTTTTCTTACTTTTCTTATTCACTTTTCTTAGAAATCTTACTTCTAGTATTTGATTCAATTACTAAACTGATCTTCATACTCTTTTTCTTACTTTTCTTATTCACTTTTCTTAGAAATCTTAATTCTTTTATTTGATTCAATTACTAAACTGATCTTCACACTCTTTTCTTACTTTTTTATTCACTTTTCTTAGAAATCTTACTTCTAGTATTTGATTCAATTACTAAACTGATCTTCACACTCTTTTTCTTACTTTTCTTATTCACTTTTCTTAGAAATCTTACTTCTAGTATTTGATTCAATTACTAAACTGATCTTCACACTCTTTTCTTATTTTTATTCACTTTTCTTAGAAATCTTACTTCTAGTATTTCATTCAATTACTAAACTGATCTTCACACTCTTTTCTTACTTTTATTCACTTTTCTTAGAAATCTTACTTCTAGTATTTGATTCAATTACTAAACTGATCTTCACACTCTTTTTCTTACTTTTCTTATTCACTTTTCTTGAAAATCTTACTTCTAGTATTTGATTCAATTACTAAACTGATCTTCACACTCTTTTCTTACTTTTCTTATTCACTTTTCTTAGAAATCTTACTTCTAGTATTTGATTCAATTACAAAACGATCTTCACACTCTTTTTCTTACTTTTTTATACACTTTTCATAAAAATCTTACTTCTAGTATTTGATTCAATTACTAAACTGATCTTCACACTCTTTTCTTACTTTTATTCACTTTTCTTAGAAATCTTACTTCTAGTATTTGATTCAATTACTAAACTGATCTTCACACTCTTTTCTTACTTTTATTCACTTTTCTTAGAAATCTTACTTCTAGTATTTGATTCAATTACTAAACTGATCTTCACACTCTTTTCTTATTATTATTCACTTTTCTTAGAAATCTTACTTCTAGTATTTGATTCAATTACTAAACTGATCTTCACACTCTTTTCTTACTTTTCTTATTCACTTTTCTTAGAAATCTTAATTCTTTTATTTGATTCAATTACTAAACTGATCTTCACACTCTTTTCTTACTTTTCTTATTCACTTTTCTTAGAAATCTTACTTCTAGTATTTGATTCAATTACTAAACTGATCTTCACACTCTTTTCTTATTTTTATTCACTTTTCTTAGAAATCTTACTTCTAGTATTTGATTCAATTACTAAACTGATCTTCACACTCTTTTTCTTACTTTTCTTATTCACTTTTCTTAGAAATCTTACTTCTAGTATTTGATTCAATTACTAAACTGATCTTCACACTCTTTTCTTATTTTTATTCACTTTTCTTAGAAATCTTACTTCTAGTATTTGATTCAATTACTAAACTGATCTTCACACTCTTTTCTTACTTTTCTTATTCACTTTTCTTAGAAATCTTAATTCTTTTATTTGATTCAATTACTAAACTGATCTTCACACTCTTTTCTTACTTTTCTTATTCACTTTTCTTAGAAATCTTACTTCTAGTATTTGATTCAATTACTAAACTGATCTTCACACTCTTTTCTTACTTTTCTTATTCACTTTTCTTAGAAATCTTACTTCTAGTATTTGATTCAATTACTAAACTGATCTTCACACTCTTTTTCTTACTTTTCTTATTCACTTTTCTTAGAAATCTTACTTCTAGTATTTGATTCAATTACTAAACTGATCTTCACACTCTTTTTCTTACTTTTCTTATTCACTTTTCTTAGAAATCTTACTTCTAGTATTTGATTCAATTACAAAACTGATCTTCACACTCTTTTTCTTACTTTTCTTATTCACTTTTCTTAGAAATCTTACTTCTAGTATTTGATTCAATTACTAAACTGATCTTCACACTCTTTTTCTTACTTTTCTTATTCACTTTTCTTAGAAATCTTACTTCTAGTATTTGATTCAATTACTAAACTGATCTTCACACTCTTTTCTTACTTTTCTTATTCACTTTTCTTAGAAATCTTACTTCTAGTATTTGATTCAATTACTAAACTGATCTTCACACTCTTTTCTTACTTTTCTTATTCACTTTTCTTAGAAATCTTACTTCTAGTATTTGATTCAATTACTAAACTGATCTTCACACTCTTTTCTTACTTTTCTTATTCACTTTTCTTAGAAATCTTACTTCTAGTATTTGATTCAATTACTAAACTGATCTTCACACTCTTTTCTTACTTTTCTTATTCACTTTTCTTAGAAATCTTACTTCTAGTATTTGATTCAATTACTAAACTGATCTTCACACTCTTTTCTTATTTTTATTCACTTTTCTTAGAAATCTTACTTCTTTTATTTGATTCAATTACTAAACTGATCTTCACACTCTTTTTCTTACTTTTTTATTCACTTTTCTTAGAAATCTTACTTCTAGTATTTGATTCAATTACTAGAAAACTGATCTTCACACTCACACTTTTCTTACTTTTCTTATTCACTTTTCTTAGAAATCTTACTTCTAGTATTTGATTCAATTACTAAACTGATCTTCACACTCTTTTCTTACTTTTCTTATTCACTTTTCTTAGAAATCTTACTTCTAGTATTTGATTCAATTACTAAACTGATCTTCACACTCTTTTCTTACTTTTCTTATTCACTTTTCTTAGAAATCTTACTTCTAGTATTTGATTCAATTACTAAACTGATCTTCACACTCTTTTCTTACTTTTCTTATTCACTTTTCTTAGAAATCTTACTTCTAGTATTTGATTCAATTACTAAACTGATCTTCACACTCTTTTCTTATTTTTATTCACTTTTCTTAGAAATCTTACTTCTAGTATTTGATTCAATTACTAAACTGATCTTCACACTCTTTTCTTATTTTTATTCACTTTTCTTGAAAATCTTACTTCTAGTATTTGATTCAATTACTAAACTGATCTTCACACTCTTTTTCTTACTTTTCTTATTCACTTTTCTTAGAAATCTTACTTCTAGTATTTGATTCAATTACTAAACTGATCTTCACACTCTTTTCTTATTTTTATTCACTTTTCTTAGAAATCTTACTTCTAGTATTTGATTCAATTACTAAACTGATCTTCACACTCTTTTCTTACTTTTCTTATTCACTTTTCTTAGAAATCTTAATTCTTTTATTTGATTCAATTACTAAACTGATCTTCACACTCTTTTCTTATTTTTATTCACTTTTCTTAGAAATCTTACTTCTAGTATTTGATTCAATTACTAAACTGATCTTCACACTCTTTTCTTACTTTTCTTATTCACTTTTCTTGAAAATCTTACTTCTAGTATTTGATTCAATTACTAAACTGATCTTCACACTCTTTTCTTATTTTTATTCACTTTTCTTAGAAATCTTACTTCTAGTATTTGATTCAATTACTAAACTGATCTTCACACTCTTTTTCTTACTTTTCTTATTCACTTTTCTTAGAAATCTTACTTCTAGTATTTGATTCAATTACTAAACTGATCTTCACACTCTTTTCTTATTTTTATTCACTTTTCTTAGAAATCTTACTTCTAGTATTTGATTCAATTACTAAACTGATCTTCACACTCTTTTCTTACTTTTCTTATTCACTTTTCTTAGAAATCTTAATTCTTTTATTTGATTCAATTACTAAACTGATCTTCACACTCTTTTCTTATTTTTATTCACTTTTCTTAGAAATCTTACTTCTAGTATTTGATTCAATTACTAAACTGATCTTCACACTCTTTTCTTATTTTTATTCACTTTTCTTAGAAATCTTACTTCTAGTATTTGATTCAATTACTAAACTGATCTTCACACTCTTTTCTTACTTTTCTTATTCACTTTTCTTAGAAATCTTAATTCTTTTATTTGATTCAATTACTAAACTGATCTTCACACTCTTTTCTTATTTTTATTCACTTTTCTTAGAAATCTTATTTCTAGTATTTGATTCAATTACTAAACTGATCTTCACACTCTTTTCTTACTTTTCTTATTCACTTTTCTTAGAAATCTTAATTCTTTTATTTGATTCAATTACTAAACTGATCTTCACACTCTTTTCTTACTTTTCTTATTCACTTTTCTTAGAAATCTTACTTCTTTTATTTGATTCAATTACTAAACTGATCTTCACACTCTTTTCTTACTTTTTTATTCACTTTTCTTAGAAATCTTACTTCTAGTATTTGATTCAATTACTAAACTGATCTTCACACTCTTTTCTTACTTTTCTTATTCACTTTTCTTAGAAATCTTACTTCTAGTATTTGATTCAATTACTAAACTGATCTTCACACTCTTTTCTTATTTTTATTCACTTTTCTTAGAAATCTTACTTCTAGTATTTGATTCAATTACTAAACTGATCTTCACACTCTTTTCTTACTTTTCTTATTCACTTTTCTTAAAAATCTTACTTCTAGTATTTGATTCAATTACTAAACTGATCTTCACACTCTTTTCTTACTTTTCTTATTCACTTTTTTTAGAAATCTTACTTCTAGTATTTGATTCAATTACTAAACTGATCTTCACACTCTTTTTCTTACTTTTTTATTCACTTTTTTTAGAAATCTTACTTCTAGTATTTGATTCAATTACTAAACTGATCTTCACACTCTTTTTCTTATTTTTATTCACTTTTCTTAGAAATCTTACTTCTAGTATTTGATTCAATTACTAAACTGATCTTCACACTCTTTTCTTATTTTTATTCACTTTTCTTAGAAATCTTATTTCTAGTATTTGATTCAATTACTAAACTGATCTTCACACTCTTTTTCTTACTTTTCTTATTCACTTTTCTTAGAAATCTTACTTCTAGTATTTGATTCAATTACTAAACTGATCTTCACACTCTTTTCTTATTTTTATTCACTTTTCTTAGAAATCTTACTTCTAGTATTTGATTCAATTACTAAACTGATCTTCACACTCTTTTCTTATTTTTATTCACTTTTCTTAGAAATCTTACTTCTAGTATTTGATTCAATTACTAAACTGATCTTCACACTCTTTTCTTACTTTTCTTATTCACTTTTCTTGAAAATTTTACTTCTAGTATTTGATTCAATTACTAAACTGATCTTCACACTCTTTTCTTATTTTTATTCACTTTTCTTAGAAATCTTACTTCTAGTATTTGATTCAATTACTAAACTGATCTTCACACTCTTTTCTTATTTTTATTCACTTTTCTTAGAAATCTTACTTCTAGTATTTGATTCAATTACTAAACTGATCTTCACACTCTTTTCTTACTTTTCTTATTCACTTTTTTTAGAAATCTTACTTCTAGTATTTGATTCAATTACTAAACTGATCTTCACACTCTTTTTCTTACTTTTCTTATTCACTTTTCTTAGAAATCTTACTTCTAGTATTTGATTCAATTACTAAACTGATCTTCACACTCTTTTCTTACTTTTCTTATTCACTTTTCTTAGAAATCTTACTTCTAGTATTTGATTCAATTACTAAACTGATCTTCACACTCTTTTCTTACTTTTATTCACTTTTCTTAGAAATCTTACTTCTAGTATTTGATTCAATTACTAAACTGATCTTCACACTCTTTTCTTATTTTTATTCACTTTTCTTAGAAATCTTACTTCTAGTATTTGATTCAATTACTAAACTGATCTTCACACTCTTTTCTTATTTTTATTCACTTTTCATAAAAATCTTACTTCTAGTATTTGATTCAATTACTAAACTGATCTTCACACTCTTTTTATTACTTTTTTATTCACTTTTCTTAGAAATCTTACTTCTAGTATTTGATTCAATTACTAAACTGATCTTCACACTCTTTTTCTTATTTTTATTCACTTTTCTTAGAAATCTTACTTCTAGTATTTGATTCAATTACTAAACTGATCTTCACACTCTTTTCTTATTTTTATTCACTTTTCTTAGAAATCTTACTTCTAGTATTTGATTCAATTACTAAACTGATCTTCACACTCTTTTTCTTACTTTTTTATTCACTTTTCTTAGAAATCTTACTTCTAGTATTTGATTCAATTACTAAACTGATCTTCACACTCTTTTTCTTATTTTTATTCACTTTTCTTAGAAATCTTACTTCTAGTATTTGATTCAATTACTAAACTGATCTTCACACTCTTTTTATTATTTTTATTCACTTTTCTTAGAAATCTTACTTCTAGTATTTGATTCAATTACTAAACTGATCTTCACACTCTTTTCTTATTTTCTTATTCACTTTTCTTAGAAATCTTACTTCTAGTATTTGATTCAAATACAAAACGATCTTCACAATCTTTTTCTTATTTTTATACACTTTTCATAAAAATCTTACTTCTAGTATTTGATTCAATTACTAAACTGATCTTCTCACTCTTTTTCTTACTTTTCTTATTCACTTTTCTTAGAAATCTTACTTCTAGTATTTGATTCAATTACTAAACTGATCTTAACACTCTTTTCTTATTTTTATTCACTTTTCTTAGAAATCTTACTTCTAGTATTTGATTCAATTACTAAACTGATCTTCACACTCTTTTCTTACTTTTCTTATTCACTTTTCTTAGAAATCTTACTTCTAGTATTTGATTCAATTACTAAACTGATCTTCACACTCTTTTCTTACTTTTCTTATTCACTTTTCTTAGAAATCTTACTTCTAGTATTTGATTCAATTACTAAACTGATCTTCACACTCTTTTCTTATTTTTATTCACTTTTTTTAGAAATCTTACTTCTAGTATTTGATTCAATTACTAAACTGATCTTCACACTCTTTTCTTATTTTTATTCACTTTTCTTAGAAATCTTACTTCTAGTATTTGATTCAATTACTAAACTGATCTTCACACTCTTTTTCTTACTTTTCTTATTCACTTTTCTTAGAAATCTTACTTCTAGTATTTGATTCAATTACTAAACTGATCTTCACACTCTTTTCTTATTTTTATTCACTTTTCTTAGAAATCTTACTTCTAGTATTTGATTCAATTACTAAACTGATCTTCACACTCTTTTCTTACTTTTCTTATTCACTTTTCTTAGAAATCTTACTTCTAGTATTTGATTCAATTACTAAACTGATCTTCACACTCTTTTCTTACTTTTCTTATTCACTTTTCTTAGAAATCTTACTTCTAGTATTTGATTCAATTACTAAACTGATCTTCACACTCTTTTTCTTAATTTTCTTATTCACTTTTCTTAGAAATCTTACTTCTAGTATTTGATTCAATTACTAAACTGATCTTCACACTCTTTTCTTATTTTTATTCACTTTTCTTAGAAATCTTACTTCTAGTATTTGATTCAATTACTAAACTGATCTTCACACTCTTTTTCTTACTTTTCTTATTCACTTTTCTTAGAAATCTTACTTCTAGTATTTGATTCAATTACTAAACTGATCTTCACACTCTTTTCTTATTTTTATTCACTTTTCTTAGAAATCTTACTTCTAGTATTTGATTCAATTACTAAACTGATCTTCACACTCTTTTCTTATTTTTATTCACTTTTCTTAGAAATCTTACTTCTAGTATTTGATTCAATTACTAAACTGATCTTCACACTCTTTTTCTTACTTTTCTTATTCACTTTTCTTAGAAATCTTACTTCTAGTATTTGATTCAATTACTAAACTGATCTTCACACTCTTTTCTTATTTTTATTCACTTTTCTTAGAAATCTTACTTCTAGTATTTGATTCAATTACTAAACTGATCTTCACACTCTTTTCTTACTTTTCTTATTCACTTTTCTTAGAAATCTTACTTCTAGTATTTGATTCAATTACTAAACTGATCTTCACACTCTTTTCTTATTTTTATTCACTTTTCTTAGAAATCTTACTTCTAGTATTTGATTCAATTACTAAACTGATCTTCACACTCTTTTTCTTACTTTTCTTATTCACTTTTCTTAGAAATCTTACTTCTAGTATTTGATTCAATTACTAAACTGATCTTCACACTCTTTTCTTACTTTTCTTATTCACTTTTTTTAGAAATCTTACTTCTAGTATTTGATTCAATTACTAAACTGATCTTCACACTCTTTTCTTATTTTTATTCACTTTTCTTAGAAATCTTACTTCTAGTATTTGATTCAATTACTAAACTGATCTTCACACTCTTTTTCTTACTTTTCTTATTCACTTTTCTTAGAAATCTTACTTCTAGTATTTGATTCAATTACTAAACTGATCTTCACACTCTTTTCTTACTTTTCTTATTCACTTTTCTTAGAAATCTTACTTCTAGTATTTGATTCAATTACTAAACTGATCTTCACACTCTTTTTCTTACTTTTCTTATTCACTTTTCTTAGAAATCTTACTTCTAGTATTTCATTCAATTACTAAACTGATCTTCACACTCTTTTTCTTAATTTTCTTATTCATTTTTCATAAAAATCTTACTTCTAGTATTTGATTCAATTACTAAACTGATCTTCACACTCTTTTTCTTACTTTTCTTATTCACTTTTCTTGAAAATCTTACTTCTAGTATTTCATTCAATTACTTAACTGATCTTCACACTCTTTTTCTTACTTTTCTTATTCACTTTTCTTAGAAATCTTACTTCTAGTATTTGATTCAATTACTAAACTGATCTTCACACTCTTTTCTTATTTTTATTCACTTTTCTTAGAAATCTTACTTCTAGTATTTGATTCAATTACTAAACTGATCTTCACACTCTTTTTCTTACTTTTCTTATTCACTTTTCTTAGAAATCTTATTTCTAGTATTTGATTCAATTACTAAACTGATCTTCACACTCTTTTTCTTACTTTTCTTATTCACTTTTCTTAGAAATCTTACTTCTAGTATTTGATTCAATTACTAAACTGATCTTCACACTCTTTTCTTACTTTTCTTATTCACTTTTCTTAGAAATCTTACTTCTAGTATTTGATTCAATTACTAAACTGATCTTCACACTCTTTTCTTACTTTTCTTATTCACTTTTCTTAGAAATCTTACTTCTAGTATTTGATTCAATTACTAAACTGATCTTCACACTCTTTTTCTTAATTTTCTTATTCACTTTTCTTAGAAATCTTACTTCTAGTATTTGATTCAATTACTAAACTGATCTTCACACTCTTTTCTTATTTTTATTCACTTTTCTTAGAAATCTTACTTCTAGTATTTGATTCAATTACTAAACTGATCTTCACACTCTTTTTCTTACTTTTCTTATTCACTTTTCTTAGAAATCTTACTTCTAGTATTTGATTCAATTACTAAACTGATCTTCACACTCTTTTCTTACTTTTCTTATTCACTTTTTTTAGAAATCTTACTTCTAGTATTTGATTCAATTACTAAACTGATCTTCACACTCTTTTCTTACTTTTCTTATTCACTTTTCTTAGAAATCTTACTTCTAGTATTTGATTCAATTACTAAACTGATCTTCACACTCTTTTTCTTACTTTTCTTATTCACTTTTCTTAGAAATCTTATTTCTAGTATTTGATTCAATTACTAAACTGATCTTCACACTCTTTTTCTTACTTTTCTTATTCACTTTTCTTAGAAATCTTACTTCTAGTATTTGATTCAATTACTAAACTGATCTTCACACTCTTTTCTTATTTTTATTCACTTTTCTTAGAAATCTTACTTCTAGTATTTGATTCAATTACTAAACTGATCTTCACACTCTTTTCTTACTTTTCTTATTCACTTTTCTTAGAAATCTTACTTCTAGTATTTGATTCAATTACTAAACTGATCTTCACACTCTTTTCTTACTTTTCTTATTCACTTTTCTTAGAAATCTTAATTCTTTTATTTGATTCAATTACTAAACTGATCTTCACACTCTTTTTCTTACTTTTCTTATTCACTTTTCTTAGAAATCTTACTTCTAGTATTTGATTCAATTACTAAACTGATCTTCACACTCTTTTTCTTACTTTTCTTATTCACTTTTCTTAGAAATCTTATTTCTAGTATTTGATTCAATTACTAAACTGATCTTCACACTCTTTTTCTTACTTTTCTTATTCACTTTTCTTAGAAATCTTACTTCTAGTATTTGATTCAATTACTAAACTGATCTTCACACTCTTTTCTTATTTTTATTCACTTTTCTTAGAAATCTTACTTCTAGTATTTGATTCAATTACTAAACTGATCTTCACACTCTTTTCTTATTTTTATTCACTTTTCTTAGAAATCTTACTTCTAGTATTTGATTCAATTACTAAACTGATCTTCACACTCTTTTCTTACTTTTCTTATTCACTTTTCTTAGAAATCTTACTTCTAGTATTTGATTCAATTACTAAACTGATCTTCACACTCTTTTCTTACTTTTCTTATTCACTTTTCTTAGAAATCTTAATTCTTTTATTTGATTCAATTACTAAACTGATCTTCACACTCTTTTTCTTACTTTTCTTATTCACTTTTCTTAGAAATCTTACTTCTAGTATTTGATTCAATTACTAAACTGATCTTCACACTCTTTTTCTTACTTTTCTTATTCACTTTTCTTAGAAATCTTATTTCTAGTATTTGATTCAATTACTAAACTGATCTTCACACTCTTTTTCTTACTTTTCTTATTCACTTTTCTTAGAAATCTTACTTCTAGTATTTGATTCAATTACTAAACTGATCTTCACACTCTTTTCTTATTTTTATTCACTTTTCTTAGAAATCTTACTTCTAGTATTTGATTCAATTACTAAACTGATCTTCACACTCTTTTCTTACTTTTCTTATTCACTTTTCTTAGAAATCTTACTTCTAGTATTTGATTCAATTACTAAACTGATCTTCACACTCTTTTTCTTACTTTTCTTATTCACTTTTCTTAGAAATCTTATTTCTAGTATTTGATTCAATTACTAAACTGATCTTCACACTCTTTTTCTTACTTTTCTTATTCACTTTTCTTAGAAATCTTACTTCTAGTATTTGATTCAATTACTAAACTGATCTTCACACTCTTTTTCTTATTTTTATTCACTTTTCTTAGAAATCTTACTTCTAGTATTTGATTCAATTACTAAACTGATCTTCACACTCTTTTCTTACTTTTATTCACTTTTCTTAGAAATCTTACTTCTAGTATTTGATTCAATTACTAAACTGATCTTCACACTCTTTTTCTTATTTTTATTCACTTTTCTTAGAAATCTTACTTCTAGTATTTGATTCAATTACTAAACTGATCTTCACACTCTTTTTCTTATTTTTATTCACTTTTCTTAGAAATCTTACTTCTAGTATTTGATTCAATTACTAAACTGATCTTCACACTCTTTTTATTATTTTTATTCACTTTTCTTAGAAATCTTACTTCTAGTATTTGATTCAATTACTAAACTGATCTTCACACTCTTTTCTTATTTTCTTATTCACTTTTCTTAGAAATCTTACTTCTAGTATTTGATTCAATTACTAAACTGATCTTCACACTCTTTTCTTATTTTTATTCACTTTTCTTAGAAATCTTACTTCTAGTATTTGATTCAATTACTAAACTGATCTTCACACTCTTTTCTTACTTTTCTTATTCACTTTTCTTAGAAATCTTACTTCTAGTATTTCATTCAATTACTTAACTGATCTTCACACTCTTTTTCTTACTTTTCTTATTCACTTTTCTTAGAAATCTTACTTCTAGTATTTGATTCAATTACTAAACTGATCTTCACACTCTTTTCTTACTTTTCTTATTCACTTTTTTAGAAATCTTACTTCTAGTATTTGATTCAATTACTAAACTGATCTTCACACTCTTTTCTTATTTTTATACACTTTTCTAGAAATCTTACTTCTAGTATTTCATTCAATTACTAAACTGATCTTCACACTCTTTTTCTTACTTTTCTTGTTCACTTTTCTTAGAAATCTTACTTCTAGTATTTGATTCAATTACTAAACTGATATTCACACTCTTTTCTTATTTTTCTTATTCACTTTTCTTAGAAATCTTACTTCTAGTATTTGATTCAATTACTAAACTGATCTTCACACTCTTTTCTTATTTTTATTCACTTTTCTTAGAAATCTTATTTGATTCAATTACTAAACTGATCTTCACACTCTTTTCTTACTTTTTTATTCACTTTTCTTAGAAATCTTACTTCTAGTATTTGATTCAATTACTAAACTGATCTTCACACTCTTTTCTTACTTTTCTTATTCACTTTTCTTAGAAATCTTACTTCTAGTATTTGATTCAATTACTAAACTGATCTTCACACTCTTTTTCTTAATTTTCTTATTCACTTTTCTTAGAAATCTTACTTCTTTTATTTGATTCAATTACTAAACTGATCTTCACACTCTTTTTCTTATTTTCATTCACTTTTCATAAAAATCTTACTTCTAGTATCAAATACTAGAAGTAAGATTTTTATGAAAAGTGAATGAAAATAAGAAAAGTGTGTGAATATCAGTTTAGTAATTGAATCAAATAAAAGAATTAAGATTTCTAAGAAAAGTGAATAAGAAAAATAAGAAAAAGAGTGTGAAGATCGTTTTGTAATTGAATCAAATACTAGAAGTAAGATTCTAAGAAAAGTGAATAAGAAAAGTAAGAAAAGAGTGTGAAGATCAGTTTAGTAATTGAATCAAATACTAGAAGTAAGATTTCTAAGAAAAGTGAATAAAAATAAGAAAAAGAGTGTGAAGATCAGTTTAGTAATTGAATCAAATAAGATTTTTATGAAAAGTGTATAAAAATAAGAAAAGTGTGTGAATATCAGTTTAGTAATTGAATCAAATAAAAGAATTAAGATTTCTAAGAAAAGTGAATAAGAAAAATAAGAAAAAGAGTGTGAAGATCGTTTTGTAATTGAATCAAAATACTAGAAGTAAGATTTCTAAGAAAAGTGAATAAGAAAAGTAAGAAAAGAGTGTGAAGATCGTTTTGTAATTGAATCAAATACTAGAAGTAAGATTTTTATGAAAAGTGTATAAAAATAAGAAAAAGAGTGTGAAGATCGTTTAGTAATTGAATCAAATACTAGAAGTAAGATTTCTAAGAAAAGTGAATAAGAAAAGTAAGAAAAGAGTGTGAAGATCAGTTTAGTAATTGAATCAAATACTAGAAGTAAGATTTTTATGAAAAGTGAATAAGAAAAGTAAGAAAAGAGTGTGAAGATCAGTTTTGTAATTGAATCAAATACTAGAAGTAAGATTTCTAAGAAAAGTGAATAAGAAAATTAAGAAAAAGAGTGTGGAAGATCAGTTTAGTAATTGAATCAAATACTACTAGTGAATAAGAAAAGTAAGAAAAGAGTGTGAAGATCTGTTTAGTAATTGAATCAAATACTAGAAGTATGATTTCTAAGAAAAGTGAATAAAAATAAGAAAAGTGTGTGAATATCAGTTTTAGTAATTGAATCAAATAAAAGAATTAAGATTTCTAAGAAAAGTGATTAAGAAAAATAAGAAAAAGAGTGTGAAGATCGTTTTGTAATTGAATCAAATACTAGAAGTAAGATTTCTAAGAAAAGTGAATAAGAAAAGTAAGAAAAGAGTGTGAAGATCGTTTTGTAATTGAATCTAATACTAGAAGTAAGATTTTTATGAAAAGTGTATATAAAATAAGAAAAAGAGTGTGAAGATCGTTTAGTAATTGAATCAAATAATAAGAATTAAGATTTCGAAGAAAAGTGAATAAGAAAAGTAAGAAAAGAGTGTGAAGATCAGTTTAGTAATTGAATCAAATACTAGAAGTAAGATTTTTATGAAAAGTGAATAAGAAAAGTAAGAAAAGAGTGTGAAGATCAGTTTAGTAATTGAATCAAATACTAGAAGTAAGATTGTTTATGAAAAGTGAATGAAAATAAGAAAAGTGTGTGAAATATCAGTTTAGTAATTGAATCAAATAAAAGAATTAAGAGTTCTAAGAAAAAGTGAATAAGAAAAATAAGAAAAAGAGTGTGAAGATCGTTTTGTAATTGAATCAAATACTAGAAGTAAGATTTCTAAGAAAGTGAATAAGAAAAGTAAGAAAAGAGGGTGAAGATCAGTTTAGTATTTGAATCAAATACTAGAAGTAAGATTTCTAAGAAAAGTGAATAAAAATAAGAAAAAGAGTGTGAAGATCAGTTTAGTAATTGATTCAAATACTAGAAGTAAGATTTCTAAGAAAAGTGAATAAGAAAAGTAAGAAAAAGAGTGTGAAGATCAGTTTAGTAATTGAATCAAATATAAGAATTAAGATTTCTAAGAAAGTGAATAAGAAAAGTAAGAAAAGAGTGTGAAGATCAGTTTAGTAATTGAATCAAATACGAGAAGTAAGATTTGTATGAAAAGTGAATAAGAAAAGTAAGAAAAGAGTGGGAAGATCAGTTTGTATTAGAATCAAATACTAGTAGTAAGATTTTTATGAAAAGTGTATAAAAAATAAGAAAAGTGTGTGAATATCAGTTAGTAATTGAATCAAATAAAAGAATTAAGATTTCTAAGAAAGTGAATAAGAAAAATAAGAAAAAGAGTGTGAAGATCGTTTTGTAATTGAATCAAATACTAGAAGTAAGATTTCTAAGAAAAGTGAATAAGAAAAGGTAAGAAAGAGTGTGAAGATCAGTTTAGTAATTGAATCAAATACTAGAAGTAAGATTTTTATGAAAAGTGAATGAAAATAAGAAAGTGTGTGAATATCAGTTTAGTAATTGAATCAAATAAAAGAATTAAGATTTCTAAGAAAAGTGAATAAGAAAATAAGAAAAAGAGTGTGAAGATCGTTTTGTAATTGAATCAAATACTAGAAGTAAGATTTCTAAGAAAAGTGAATAAGAAAAGTAAGAAAGAGTGTGAAGATCAGTTTAGTAATTGATTCAAATACTAGAAGTAAGATTTCTAAGAAAAGTGGAATAAAAATAAGAAAAAGAGTGTGAAGATCAGTTTAGTAATTGAATCAAATACTAGAAGTAAGATTTCTAAGAAAAGTGAATAAGAAAAGTAAGAAAAAGAGTGTGAAGATCAGTTTAGTAATTGAATCAAATAAAAGAATTAAGATTTCTAAGAAAAGTGAATAAGAAAAGTAAGAAAAGAGTGTGAAGATCAGTTTAGTAATGAATCAAATACTAGAAGTAAGATTTTTATGAAAAGTGAATAAGAAAAGTAAGAAAAGAGTGTGAAGATCAGTTTTGTAATAGAATCAAATACTAGTAGTAAGATTTTTATGAAAAGTGTATAAAAATAAGAAAAGTGTGTGAATATCAGTTTAGTAATTGAATCAAATAAAAGAATTAAGATTTCTAAGAATAGTGAATAAGAAAAATAAGAAAAAGAGTGTGAAGATCGTTTTGTAATTGAATCAAATACTAGAAGTAAGATTTCTAAGAAAAGTGAATAAGAAAAGTAAGAAAAGAGTGTGAAGATCGGTTTGTAATTGAATCAAATACTAGAAGTAAGATTTTTATGAAAAGTGTATAAAAATAAGAAAAAGAGTGTGAAGATCGTTTAGTAATTGAATCAAATACTAGAAGTAAGATTTCTAAGAAAAGTGAATAAGAAAAGTAAGAAAGAGTGTGAAGATCAGTTTAGTAATTGAATCAAATACTAGAAGTAAGATTTTTATGAAAAGTGAATAAGAAAAGTAAGAAAAGAGTGTGAAGATCAGTTTTGTAATTGAATCAAATACTAGAAGTAAGATTTCTAAGAAAAGTGAATAAGAAAATTAAGAAAAAGAGGGTGAAGATCAGTTTTAGTAATTGAATCAAATACTAGAAGTAAGATTTCTAAGAAAGTGAATAATAATAAGAAAAGAGTGTGAAGATCAGTTTAGTAATTGAATCAAATACTAGAAGTAAGATTTCTAAGAAAAGTGAATAAGAAAAATAAGAAAAAGAGTGTGAAGATCAGTTTAGTAATTGAATCAAATACTAGAAGTAAGATTTCTAAGAAAAGTGAATATAAATAAGAAAAGAGTGTGAAGATCAGTTTAGTAATTGAATCAAATACTAGAAGTAAGGATTTCTAAGAAAAGTGAATAAGAAAAGTAAGAAAGAGTGCGAAGATCAGTTTAGTAATTGAATCAAATACTAGAAGTAAGATTTCTAAGAAAAGTGAATAAGAAAAGTAAGAAAAAGAGTGTGAATATCAGTTTAGTAATTGAATCAGATACTAGAAGTAAGATTTCTAAGAAAAGTGAATAAGAAAAGTAAGAAAAAGAGTGTGAAGATCAGTTTAGTAATTGAATCAAATAAAAGAATTAAGATTTCTAAGAAAAGTGAATAAGAAAAGTAAGAAAAGAGTGTGAATATCAGTTTAGTAATTGAATCAAATACTAGAAGTAAGATTTCTAAGAAAAGTGAATAAGAAAAGTAAGAAAAGAGTGTGAAGATCAGTTTAGTAATTGAATCAAATACTAGAAGTAAGATTTCTAAGAAAAGTGAATAAAAATAAGAAAAGTGTGTGAATATCAGTTTAGTAATTGAATCAAATAAAAGAATTAAGATTTCTAAGAAAAGTGAATAAGAAAAATAAGAAAAAGAGTGTGAAGATCGTTTTGTAATTGAATCAAATACTAGAAGTAAGATTTCTAAGAAAAGTGAATAAGAAAAGTAAGAAAAGAGTGTGAAGATCGTTTTGTAATTGAATCAAATACTAGAAGTAAGATTTTTATGAAAAGTGTATAAAAATAAGAAAAAGAGTGTGAAGATCGTTTAGTAATTGAATCAAATAAAAGAATTAAGATTTCTAAGAAAAGTGAATAAGAAAAGTAAGAAAAGAGTGTGAAGATCAGTTTAGTAATTGAATCAAATACTAGAAGTAAGATTTTTATGAAAAGTGAATAAGAAAAGTAAGAAAAGAGTGTGAAGATCAGTTTAGTAATTGAATCAAATACTAGAAGTAAGATTTTTATGAAAAGTGAATGAAAATAAGAAAAGTGTGTGAATATCAGTTTAGTAATTGAATCAAATAAAAGAATTAAGATTTCTAAGAAAAGTGAATAAGAAAAATAAGAAAAAGAGTGTGAAGATCGTTTTGTAATTGAATCAAATACTAGAAGTAAGATTTCTAAGAAAAGTGAATAAGAAAAGTAAGAAAAGAGTGTGAAGATCAGTTTAGTAATTGAATCAAATACTAGAAGTAAGATTTCTAAGAAAAGTGAATAAGAAAAGTAAGAAAAAGAGTGTGAATATCAGTTTAGTAATTGAATCAAATACTAGAAGTAAGATTTCTTAGAAAAGTGAATAAGAAAAGTAAGAAAAGAGTGTGAAGATCAGTTTAGTAATTGAATAAAATACTAGAAGTAAGATTTCTAAGAAAAGTGAATAAGAAAAGTAAGAAAAAGAGTGTGAAGATCAGTTTAGTAATTGAATCAAGAACTAGAAGTAAGATTTCTAAGAAAAGTGAAAAAGAAAATTAAGTAAAAGAATGTGAAGATCAGTTTAGTAATTGAATCAAATACTAGAAGTAAGATTTCTAAGAAAAGTGAATAAGATAATTAAGTAAAAGAGTGTGAAGATCAGTTTAGTAATTGAATCAAATACTAGAAGTAAGATTTCTAAGAAAAGTGAATAAGAAAAGTAAGAAAAGAGTGTGAAGATCAGTTTAGTAATTGAATCAAATACTAGAAGTAAGATTTCTAAGAAAAGTGAATAAGAAAAGTAAGAAAAAGAGTGTGAAGATCAGTTTAGTAATTGAATCAAATACTAGAAGTAAGATTTCTAAGAAAAGTGAATAAAAATAAGAAAAGAGTGTGAAGATCAGTTTAGTAATTGAATAAAATACTAGAAGTAAGATTTCTAAGAAAAGTGTATAAGAAAATTAAGTAAAAGAGTGTGAATATCAGTTTAGTAATTGAATCAAATACTAGAAGTAAGATTTCTAAGAAAAGTGAATAAGAAAAGTAAGAAAAGAGTGTGAAGATCAGTTTAGTAATTGAATCAAATACTAGAAGTAAGATTTCTAAGAAAAGTGAATAAGAAAATTAAGTAAAAGAATGTGAAGATCAGTTTAGTAATTGAATCAAATACTAGAAGTAAGATTTCTAAGAAAAGTGAATAAGAAAAGTAAGAAAAGAGTGTGAATATCAGTTTAGTAATTGAATCAAATACTAGAAGTAAGATTTCTAAGAAAAGTGAATAAGAAAAGTAAGAAAAGAGTGTGAAGATCAGTTTAGTAATTGAATCAAATACTAGAAGTAAGATTTCTAAGAAAAGTGAATAAGAAAAGTAAGAAAAGAGTGTGAAGATCAGTTTAGTAATTGAATCAAATACTAGAAGTAAGATTTCTAAGAAAAGTGAATAAGAAAAGTAAGAAAAAGAGTGTGAATATCAGTTTAGTAATTGAATCAAATACTAGAAGTAAGATTTCTAAGAAAAGTGAATAAGAAAAGTAAGAAAAGAGTGTGAATATCAGTTTAGTAATTGAATCAAATACTAGAAGTAAGATTTCTAAGAAAAGTGAATAAGAAAAGTAAGAAAAAGAGTGTGAAGATCAGTTTAGTAATTGAATCAAATACTAGAAGTAAGATTTCTAAGAAAAGTGAATAAGAAAAGTAAGAAAAAGAGTGTGAAGATCAGTTTAGTAATTGAATCAAATACTAGAAGTAAGATTTCTAAGAAAAGTGAATAAGAAAAGTAAGAAAAAGAGTGTGAATATCAGTTTAGTAATTGAATCAAATACTAGAAGTAAGATTTCTAAGAAAAGTGAATAAGAAAAGTAAGAAAAGTGTGTGAAGATCAGTTTAGTAATTGAATCAAATACTAGAAGTAAGATTTCTAAGAAAAGTGAATAAAAATAAGAAAAAGAGTGTGAAGATCAGTTTAGTAATTGAATCAAATACTAGAAGTAAGATTTCTAAGAAAAGTGAATAAGAAAAGTAAGAAAAAGAGTGTGAATATCAGTTTAGTAATTGAATCAAATACTAGAAGTAAGATTTCTAAGAAAAGTGAATAAGAAAAGTAAGAAAAAGAGTGTGAAGATCGTTTTGTAATTGAATCAAATACTAGAAGTAAGATTTCTAAGAAAAGTGAATAAGAAAAGTAAGAAAAAGAGTGTGAATATCAGTTTAGTAATTGAATCAAATACTAGAAGTAAGATTTCTAAGAAAAGTGAATAAGAAAAGTAAGAAAAGAGTGTGAAGATCAGTTTAGTAATTGAATCAAATACTAGAAGTAAGATTTCTAAGAAAAGTGAATAAGAAAAGTAAGAAAAAGAGTGTGAAGATCAGTTTAGTAATTGAATCAAATACTAGAAGTAAGATTTCTAAGAAAAGTGAATAAGAAAAGTAAGAAAAAGAGTGTGAATATCAGTTTAGTAATTGAATCAAATACTAGAAGTAAGATTTCTAAGAAAAGTTAATAAGAAAAGTAAGAAAAGAGTGTGAAGATCAGTTTAGTAATTGAATCAAATACTAGAAGTAAGATTTCTAAGAAAAGTGAATAAGAAAAGTAAGAAAAGAGTGTGAAGATCAGTTTAGTAATTGAATCAAATACTAGAAGTAAGATTTCTAAGAAAAGTGAATAAGAAAAGTAAGAAAAAGAGTGTGAAGATCAGTTTAGTAATTGAATCAAATACTAGAAGTAAGATTTCTAAGAAAAGTGAATAAGAAAAGTAAGAAAAGAGTGTGAAGATCAGTTTAGTAATTGAATCAAATAAAAGAATTAAGATTTCTAAGAAAAGTGAATAAGAAAAGTAAGAAAAGAGTGTGAATATCAGTTTAGTAATTGAATCAAATACTAGAAGTAAGATTTCTAAGAAAAGTGAATAAGAAAAGTAAGAAAGAGTGTGAAGATCAGTTTAGTAATTGAATCAAATACTAGAAGTAAGATTTCTAAGAAAAGTGAATAAGAAAAGTAAGAAAAGAGTATGAAGATCAGTTTAGTAATTGAATCAAATACTAGAAGTAAGATTTCTAAGAAAAGTGAATAAGAAAAGTAAGAAAAAGAGTGTGAATATCAGTTTAGTAATTGAATCAAATACTAGAAGTAAGATTTCTAAGAAAAGTGAATAAGAAAAGTAAGAAAAGAGTGTGAAGATCAGTTTAGTAATTGAATCAAATACTAGAAGTAAGATTTCTAAGAAAAGTGAATAAGAAAAGTAAGAAAAAGAGTGTGAAGATCAGTTTAGTAATTGAATCAAATACTAGAAGTAAGATTTCTAAGAAAAGTGAATAAGAAAAGTAAGAAAAGAGTGTGAAGATCAGTTTAGTAATTGAATCAAATAAAAGAATTAAGATTTCTAAGAAAAGTGAATAAGAAAAGTAAGAAAAAGAGTGTGAAGATCAGTTTAGTAATTGAATCAAATACTAGAAGTAAGATTTCTAAGAAAAGTGAATAAGAAAAGTAAGAAAAAGAGTATGAAGATCAGTTTAGTAATTGAATCAAATACTAGAAGTAAGATTTCTAAGAAAAGTGAATAAGAAAAGTAAGAAAAAGAGTATGAATATCAGTTTAGTAATTGAATCAAATACTAGAAGTAAGATTTCTAAGAAAAGTGAATAAGAAAAGTAAGAAAAAGAGTGTGAAGATCAGTTTAGTAATTGAATCAAATACTAGAAGTAAGATTTCTAAGAAAAGTGAATAAGAAAAGTAAGAAAAGAGTATGAAGATCAGTTTAGTAATTGAATCAAATAAAAGAATTAAGATTTCTAAGAAAAGTGAATAAGAAAAGTAAGAAAAGAGTGTGAAGATCAGTTTAGTAATTGAATCAAATACTAGAAGTAAGATTTCTAAGAAAAGTGAATAAAAATAAGAAAAGTGTGTGAAGATCAGTTTAGTAATTGAATCAAATACTAGAAGTAAGATTTCTAAGAAAAGTGAATAAGAAAAGTAAGAAAAAGAGTGTGAAGATCAGTTTAGTAATTGAATCAAATACTAGAAGTAAGATTTCTAAGAAAAGTGAATAAGAAAAGTAAGAAAAAGAGTGTGAAGATCAGTTTAGTAATTGAATCAAATACTAGAAGTAAGATTTCTAAGAAAAGTGAATAAGAAAAGTAAGAAAAGAGAATGAAGATCAGTTTAGTAATTGAATCAAATACTAGAAGTAAGATTTCTAAGAAAAGTGAATAAGAAAAGTAAGAAAAAGAGTGTGAATATCAGTTTAGTAATTGAATCAAATACTAGAAGTAAGATTTCTAAGAAAAGTGAATAAGAAAAGTAAGAAAAGAGTGTGAAGATCAGTTTAGTAATTGAATCAAATACTAGAAGTAAGATTTCTAAGAAAAGTGAATAAGAAAAGTAAGAAAAAGAGTGTGAAGATCAGTTTAGTAATTGAATCAAATACTAGAAGTAAGATTTCTAAGAAAAGTGAATAAGAAAAGTAAGAAAAGAGTGTGAAGATCAGTTTAGTAATTGAATCAAATAAAAGAATTAAGATTTCTAAGAAAAGTGAATAAGAAAAGTAAGAAAAAGAGTGTGAAGATCAGTTTAGTAATTGAATCAAATACTAGAAGTAAGATTTCTAAGAAAAGTGAATAAGAAAAGTAAGAAAAAGAGTATGAAGATCAGTTTAGTAATTGAATCAAATACTAGAAGTAAGATTTCTAAGAAAAGTGAATAAGAAAAGTAAGAAAAAGAGTATGAATATCAGTTTAGTAATTGAATCAAATACTAGAAGTAAGATTTCTAAGAAAAGTGAATAAGAAAAGTAAGAAAAAGAGTGTGAAGATCAGTTTAGTAATTGAATCAAATACTAGAAGTAAGATTTCTAAGAAAAGTGAATAAGAAAAGTAAGAAAAGAGTATGAAGATCAGTTTAGTAATTGAATCAAATAAAAGAATTAAGATTTCTAAGAAAAGTGAATAAGAAAAGTAAGAAAAGAGTGTGAAGATCAGTTTAGTAATTGAATCAAATACTAGAAGTAAGATTTCTAAGAAAAGTGAATAAAAATAAGAAAAGTGTGTGAAGATCAGTTTAGTAATTGAATCAAATACTAGAAGTAAGATTTCTAAGAAAAGTGAATAAGAAAAGTAAGAAAAAGAGTGTGAAGATCAGTTTAGTAATTGAATCAAATACTAGAAGTAAGATTTCTAAGAAAAGTGAATAAGAAAAGTAAGAAAAAGAGTGTGAAGATCAGTTTAGTAATTGAATCAAATACTAGAAGTAAGATTTCTAAGAAAAGTGAATAAGAAAAGTAAGAAAAGAGTGTGAAGATCAGTTTAGTAATTGAATCAAATACTAGAAGTAAGATTTCTAAGAAAAGTGAATAAGAAAAGTAAGAAAAGAGTATGAAGATCAGTTTAGTAATTGAATCAAATACTAGAAGTAAGATTTCTAAGAAAAGTGAATAAGAAAAGTAAGAAAAAGAGTGTGAATATCAGTTTAGTAATTGAATCAAATACTAGAAGTAAGATTTCTAAGAAAAGTGAATAAGAAAAGTAAGAAAAGAGTGTGAAGATCAGTTTAGTAATTGAATCAAATACTAGAAGTAAGATTTCTAAGAAAAGTGAATAAGAAAAGTGTGAAGATCAGTTTAGTAATTGAATCAAATACTAGAAGTAAGATTTCTAAGAAAAGTGAATAAGAAAAGTAAGAAAAGAGTGTGAAGATCAGTTTAGTAATTGAATCAAATAAAAGAATTAAGATTTCTAAGAAAAGTGAATAAGAAAAGTAAGAAAAAGAGTGTGAAGATCAGTTTAGTAATTGAATCAAATACTAGAAGTAAGATTTCTAAGAAAAGTGAATAAGAAAAGTAAGAAAAAAGAGTATGAAGATCAGTTTAGTAATTGAATCAAATACTAGAAGTAAGATTTCTAAGAAAAGTGAATAAGAAAAGTAAGAAAAAGAGTGTGAAGATCAGTTTAGTAATTGAATCAAATACTAGAAGTAAGATTTCTAAGAAAAGTGAATAAGAAAAGTAAGAAAAAGAGTGTGAAGATCAGTTTAGTAATTGAATCAAATACTAGAAGTAAGATTTCTAAGAAAAGTGAATAAGAAAAGTAAGAAAAGAGTATGAAGATCAGTTTAGTAATTGAATCAAATAAAAGAATTAAGATTTCTAAGAAAAGTGAATAAGAAAAGTAAGAAAAGAGTGTGAAGATCAGTTTAGTAATTGAATCAAATACTAGAAGTAAGATTTCTAAGAAAAGTGAATAAAAATAAGAAAAGTGTGTGAAGATCAGTTTAGTAATTGAATCAAATACTAGAAGTAAGATTTCTAAGAAAAGTGAATAAGAAAAGTAAGAAAAAGAGTGTGAAGATCAGTTTAGTAATTGAATCAAATACTAGAAGTAAGATTTCTAAGAAAAGTGAATAAGAAAAGTAAGAAAAAGAGTGTGAAGATCAGTTTAGTAATTGAATCAAATACTAGAAGTAAGATTTCTAAGAAAAGTGAATAAGAAAAGTAAGAAAAGAGAATGAAGATCAGTTTAGTAATTGAATCAAATACTAGAAGTAAGATTTCTAAGAAAAGTGAATAAGAAAAGTAAGAAAAAGAGTGTGAAGATCAGTTTAGTAATTGAATCAAATACTAGAAGTAAGATTTCTAAGAAAAGTGAATAAGAAAAGTAAGAAAAAGAGTGTGAATATCAGTTTAGTAATTGAATCAAATACTAGAAGTAAGATTTCTAAGAAAAGTGAATAAGAAAAGTAAGAAAAGAGTGTGAAGATCAGTTTAGTAATTGAATCAAATACTAGAAGTAAGATTTCTAAGAAAAGTGAATAAGAAAAGTAAGAAAAAGAGTGTGAAGATCAGTTTAGTAATTGAATCAAATACTAGAAGTAAGATTTCTAAGAAAAGTGAATAAGAAAAGTAAGAAAAGAGTGTGAAGATCAGTTTAGTAATTGAATCAAATAAAAGAATTAAGATTTCTAAGAAAAGTGAATAAGAAAAGTAAGAAAAAGAGTATGAAGATCAGTTTAGTAATTGAATCAAATACTAGAAGTAAGATTTCTAAGAAAAGTGAATAAGAAAAGTAAGAAAAAGAGTATGAATATCAGTTTAGTAATTGAATCAAATACTAGAAGTAAGATTTCTAAGAAAAGTGAATAAGAAAAGTAAGAAAAAGAGTGTGAAGATCAGTTTAGTAATTGAATCAAATACTAGAAGTAAGATTTCTAAGAAAAGTGAATAAGAAAAGTAAGAAAAGAGTATGAAGATCAGTTTAGTAATTGAATCAAATAAAAGAATTAAGATTTCTAAGAAAAGTGAATAAGAAAAGTAAGAAAAGAGTGTGAAGATCAGTTTAGTAATTGAATCAAATACTAGAAGTAAGATTTCTAAGAAAAGTGAATAAAAATAAGAAAAGTGTGTGAAGATCAGTTTAGTAATTGAATCAAATACTAGAAGTAAGATTTCTAAGAAAAGTGAATAAGAAAAGTAAGAAAAAGAGTGTGAAGATCAGTTTAGTAATTGAATCAAATACTAGAAGTAAGATTTCTAAGAAAAGTGAATAAGAAAAGTAAGAAAAGAGTATGAAGATCAGTTTAGTAATTGAATCAAATACTAGAAGTAAGATTTCTAAGAAAAGTGAATAAGAAAAGTAAGAAAAAGAGTGTGAAGATCAGTTTATTAATTGAATCAAATAAAAGAATTAAGATTTCTAAGAAAAGTGAATAAGAAAAGTAAGAAAAGAGTGTGAAGATCAGTTTAGTAATTGAATCAAATACTAGAAGTAAGATTTCTAAGAAAAGTGAATAAGAAAAGTAAGAAAAAGAGTGTGAAGATCAGTTTTGTAATTGAATCAAATACTAGAAGTAAGATTTCTAAGAAAAGTGAATAAAAAGTAAGAAAAAGAGTGTGAATATCAGTTTAGTAATTGAATCAAATACTAGAAGTAAGATTTCTAAGAAAAGTGAATAAGAAAAGTAAGAAAAGAGTGTGAAGATCAGTTTAGTAATTGAATCAAATACTAGAAGTAAGATTTCTAAGAAAAGTGAATAAGAAAAGTAAGAAAAGAGTGTGAAGATCAGTTTAGTAATTGAATCAAATACTAGAAGTAAGATTTCTAAGAAAAGTGAATAAGAAAAGTAAGAAAAGAGAATGAAGATCAGTTTAGTAATTGAATCAAATACTAGAAGTAAGATTTCTAAGAAAAGTGAATAAGAAAAGTAAGAAAAAGAGTGTGAAGATCAGTTTAGTAATTGAATCAAATACTAGAAGTAAGATTTCTAAGAAAAGTGAATAAGAAAAGTAAGAAAAAGAGTGTGAATATCAGTTTAGTAATTGAATCAAATACTAGAAGTAAGATTTCTAAGAAAAGTGAATAAGAAAAGTAAGAAAAGAGTGTGAAGATCAGTTTAGTAATTGAATCAAATACTAGAAGTAAGATTTCTAAGAAAAGTGAATAAGAAAAGTAAGAAAAAGAGTGTGAAGATCAGTTTAGTAATTGAATCAAATACTAGAAGTAAGATTTCTAAGAAAAGTGAATAAGAAAAGTAAGAAAAGAGTGTGAAGATCAGTTTAGTAATTGAATCAAATAAAAGAATTAAGATTTCTAAGAAAAGTGAATAAGAAAAGTAAGAAAAAGAGTATGAAGATCAGTTTAGTAATTGAATCAAATACTAGAAGTAAGATTTCTAAGAAAAGTGAATAAGAAAAGTAAGAAAAAGAGTATGAATATCAGTTTAGTAATTGAATCAAATACTAGAAGTAAGATTTCTAAGAAAAGTGAATAAGAAAAGTAAGAAAAAGAGTGTGAAGATCAGTTTAGTAATTGAATCAAATACTAGAAGTAAGATTTCTAAGAAAAGTGAATAAGAAAAGTAAGAAAAGAGTATGAAGATCAGTTTAGTAATTGAATCAAATAAAAGAATTAAGATTTCTAAGAAAAGTGAATAAGAAAAGTAAGAAAAGAGTGTGAAGATCAGTTTAGTAATTGAATCAAATACTAGAAGTAAGATTTCTAAGAAAAGTGAATAAAAATAAGAAAAGTGTGTGAAGATCAGTTTAGTAATTGAATCAAATACTAGAAGTAAGATTTCTAAGAAAAGTGAATAAGAAAAGTAAGAAAAAGAGTGTGAAGATCAGTTTAGTAATTGAATCAAATACTAGAAGTAAGATTTCTAAGAAAAGTGAATAAGAAAAGTAAGAAAAAGAGTGTGAAGATCAGTTTAGTAATTGAATCAAATACTAGAAGTAAGATTTCTAAGAAAAGTGAATAAGAAAAGTAAGAAAAGAGTGTGAAGATCAGTTTAGTAATTGAATCAAATACTAGAAGTAAGATTTCTAAGAAAAGTGAATAAAAATAAGAAAAGTGTGTGAAGATCAGTTTAGTAATTGAATCAAATACTAGAAGTAAGATTTCTAAGAAAAGTGAATAAGAAAAGTAAGAAAAAGAGTGTGAAGATCAGTTTAGTAATTGAATCAAATACTAGAAGTAAGATTTCTAAGAAAAGTGAATAAGAAAAGTAAGAAAAAGAGTGTGAAGATCAGTTTAGTAATTGAATCAAATACTAGAAGTAAGATTTCTAAGAAAAGTGAATAAGAAAAGTAAGAAAAAGAGTGTGAAGATCAGTTTAGTAATTGAATCAAATACTAGAAGTAAGATTTCTAAGAAAAGTGAATAAGAAAAGTAAGAAAAAGAGTGTGAAGATCAGTTTAGTAATTGAATCAAATACTAGAAGTAAGATTTCTAAGAAAAGTGAATAAGAAAAGTAAGAAAAAGAGTGTGAAGATCAGTTTAGTAATTGAATCAAATACTAGAAGTAAGATTTCTAAGAAAAGTGAATAAGAAAAGTAAGAAAAGAGTATGAAGATCAGTTTAGTAATTGAATCAAATACTAGAAGTAAGATTTCTAAGAAAAGTGAATAAGAAAAGTAAGAAAAAGAGTGTGAAGATCAGTTTATTAATTGAATCAAATAAAAGAATTAAGATTTCTAAGAAAAGTGAATAAGAAAAGTAAGAAAAGAGTGTGAAGATCAGTTTAGTAATTGAATCAAATACTAGAAGTAAGATTTCTAAGAAAAGTGAATAAGAAAAGTAAGAAAAAGAGTGTGAAGATCAGTTTTGTAATTGAATCAAATACTAGAAGTAAGATTTCTAAGAAAAGTGAATAAGAAAAGTAAGAAAAAGAGTGTGAATATCAGTTTAGTAATTGAATCAAATACTAGAAGTAAGATTTCTAAGAAAAGTGAATAAGAAAAGTAAGAAAAGAGTGTGAAGATCAGTTTAGTAATTGAATCAAATACTAGAAGTAAGATTTCTAAGAAAAGTGAATAAGAAAAGTAAGAAAAGAGTGTGAAGATCAGTTTAGTAATTGAATCAAATACTAGAAGTAAGATTTCTAAGAAAAGTGAATAAGAAAAGTAAGAAAAAGAGTGTGAAGATCAGTTTAGTAATTGAATCAAATACTAGAAGTAAGATTTCTAAGAAAAGTGAATAAGA
>CAMPDV010004462.1:0-31431 GCA_946699065.1 Loxodes magnus
TCAACTATTTTTCATACATTGTTAACTCACTCTGGTATTAAAATTTTAATTTCTCACTTCAAAACATATCAAAAACAATGCTTTTTTTTACTTTAAAAATTACTCAACTATTTTTCATACATTGTTAACTTACTCTGGTATTAAAATTTTAATTTCTCACTTCAAAACATATCAAAAACAATGCTTTTTTTTACTTTAAAAATTACTCAACTATTTTTCATACATTGTTAACTTACTCCAATATTAAAATTTTAATTTCTCACTTCAAAACATATCAAAAACAATGCTTTTTTTTACTTTAAAAATTACTCAACTATTTTTCATACATTGTTAACTCACTCTGGTATTAAAATTTTAAGTTCTCACTTCAAAACATATCAAAAACAATGCTTTTTTTTACTTTAAAAATTACTCAACTATTTTTCATATATTGTTAACTTACTCCAATATTAAAATTAAATATTCTCACTTCAAAACATATCAAAAACAATGCTTTTTTTTACTTTAAAAATTACTCAACTATTTTTCATACATTGTTAACTCACTCTGGTATTAAAATTAAATATTCTCACTTCAAAACATATCAAAAACAATGCTTTTTTTTACTTTAAAAATTACTCAACTATTTTTCATACATTGTTAACTCACTCTGGTATTAAAATTTTAAGTTCTCACTTCAAAACATATCAAAAACAATGCTTTTTTTTACTTTAAAAATTACTCAACTATTTTTCATACATTGTTAACTCACTCTGGTATTAAAATTTTAATTTCTCACTTCAAAACATATCAAAAACAATGCTTTTTTTTACTTTAAAAATTACTCAACTATTTTTCATACATTGTTAACTTACTCCAATATTAAAATTTTAATTTCTCACTTCAAAACATATCAAAAACAATGCTTTTTTTTACTTTAAAAATTACTCAACTATTTTTCATACATTGTTAACTCACTCTGGTATTAAAATTTTAATTTCTCACTTCAAAACATATCAAAAACAATGCTTTTTTTTACTTTAAAAATTACTCAACTATTTTTCATACATTGTTAACTTACTCCAATATTAAAATTAAATATTCTCACTTCAAAACATATCAAAAACAATGCTTTTTTTTACTTTAAAAATTACTCAACTATTTTTCATACATTGTTAACTCACTCTGGTATTAAAATTAAATATTCTCACTTCAAAACATATCAAAAACAATGCTTTTTTTTACTTTAAAAATTACTCAACTATTTTTCATACATTGTTAACTCACTCTGGTATTAAAATTTTAAGTTCTCACTTCAAAACATATCAAAAACAATGCTTTTTTTTACTTTAAAAATTACTCAACTATTTTTCATACATTGTTAACTCACTCTGGTATTAAAATTTTAATTTCTCACTTCAAAACATATCAAAAACAATGCTTTTTTTTACTTTAAAAATTACTCAACTATTTTTCATACATTGTTAACTCACTCTGGTATTAAAATTTTAATTTCTCACTTCAAAACATATCAAAAACAATGCTTTTTTTTACTTTAAAAATTACTCAACTATTTTTCATACATTGTTAACTCACTCTGGTATTAAAATTTTAATTTCTCACTTCAAAACATATCAAAAACAATGCTTTTTTTTACTTTAAAAATTACTCAACTATTTTTCATACATTGTTAACTCACTCTGGTATTAATTTTTTAATTTCTCACTTCAAAACATATCAAAAACAATGTTTTTTTTTACTTTAAAAATTACTCAACTATTTTTCATACATTGTTAACTCACTCTGGTATTAAAATTTTAAGTTCTCACTTCAAAACATATCAAAAACAATGCTTTTTTTTACTTTAAAAATTACTCAACTATTTTTCATACATTGTTAACTCACTCTGGTATTAATTTTTTAATTTCTCACTTCAAAACATATCAAAAACAATGCTTTTTTTTACTTTAAAAATTACTCAACTATTTTTCATACATTGTTAACTCACTCTGGTATTAAAATTTTAAGTTCTCACTTCAAAACATATCAAAAACAATGCTTTTTTTTACTTTAAAAATTACTCAACTATTTTTCATACATTGTTAACTCACTCTGGTATTAAAATTTTAATTTCTCACTTCAAAACATATCAAAAACAATGCTTTTTTTTACTTTAAAAATTACTCAACTATTTTTCATACATTGTTAACTCACTCTGGTATTAAAATTTTAATTTCTCACTTCAAAACATATCAAAAACAATGCTTTTTTTTACTTTAAAAATTACTCAACTATTTTTCATACATTGTTAACTCACTCTGGTATTAAAATTAAATATTCTCACTTCAAAACATATCAAAAACAATGCTTTTTTTTACTTTAAAAATTACTCAACTATTTTTCATACATTGTTAACTCACTCTGGTATTAAAATTTTAATTTCTCACTTCAAAACATATCAAAAACAATGCTTTTTTTTACTTTAAAAATTACTCAACTATTTTTCATACATTGTTAACTCACTCTGGTATTAAAATTTTAAGTTCTCACTTCAAAACATATCAAAAACAATGCTTTTTTTTACTTTAAAAATTACTCAACTATTTTTCATACATTGTTAACTCACTCTGGTATTAAAATTTTAATTTCTCACTTCAAAACATATCAAAAACAATGCTTTTTTTTACTTTAAAAATTACTCAACTATTTTTCATACATTGTTAACTTACTCCAATATTAAAATTAAATATTCTCACTTCAAAACATATCAAAAACAATGCTTTTTTTTACTTTAAAAATTACTCAACTATTTTTCATACATTGTTAACTCACTCTGGTATTAAAATTAAATATTCTCACTTCAAAACATATCAAAAACAATGCTTTTTTTTACTTTAAAAATTACTCAACTATTTTTCATACATTGTTAACTCACTCTGGTATTAAAATTTTAATTTCTCACTTCAAAACATATCAAAAACAATGCTTTTTTTTACTTTAAAAATTACTCAACTATTTTTCATACATTGTTAACTTACTCCAATATTAAAATTTTAATTTCTCACTTCAAAACATATCAAAAACAATGCTTTTTTTTACTTTAAAAATTACTCAACTATTTTTCATATATTGTTAACTTACTCTGGTATTAAAATTTTAATTTCTCACTTCAAAACATATCAAAAACAATGCTTTTTTTTACTTTAAAAATTACTCAACTATTTTTCATACATTGTTAACTTACTCTGGTATTAAAATTTTAATTTCTCACTTCAAAACATATCAAAAACAATGCTTTTTTTTACTTTAAAAATTACTCAACTATTTTTCATACATTGTTAACTTACTCCAATATTAAAATTAAATATTCTCACTTCAAAACATATCAAAAACAATGCTTTTTTTTACTTTAAAAATTACTCAACTATTTTTCATACATTGTTAACTTACTCCAATATTAAAATTTTAATTTCTCACTTCAAAACATATCAAAAACAATGCTTTTTTTTACTTTAAAAATTACTCAACTATTTTTCATACATTGTTAACTCACTCTGGTATTAAAATTTTAATTTCTCACTTCAAAACATATCAAAAACAATGCTTTTTTTTACTTTAAAAATTACTCAACTATTTTTCATACATTGTTAACTCACTCTGGTATTAAAATTTTAAGTTCTCACTTCAAAACATATCAAAAACAATGCTTTTTTTTACTTTAAAAATTACTCAACTATTTTTCATACATTGTTAACTCACTCTGGTATTAAAATTTTAATTTCTCACTTCAAAACATATCAAAAACAATGCTTTTTTTTACTTTAAAAATTACTCAACTATTTTTCATACATTGTTAACTTACTCCAATATTAAAATTTTAATTTCTCACTTCAAAACATATCAAAAACAATGCTTTTTTTTACTTTAAAAATTACTCAACTATTTTTCATACATTGTTAACTCACTCTGGTATTAAAATTTTAATTTCTCACTTCAAAACATATCAAAAACAATGCTTTTTTTTACTTTAAAAATTACTCAACTATTTTTCATACATTGTTAACTCACTCTGGTATTAAAATTTTAATTTCTCACTTCAAAACATATCAAAAACAATGCTTTTTTTTACTTTAAAAATTACTCAACTATTTTTCATACATTGTTAACTTACTCCAATATTAAAATTAAATATTCTCACTTCAAAACATATCAAAAACAATGCTTTTTTTTACTTTAAAAATTACTCAACTATTTTTCATACATTGTTAACTCACTCTGGTATTAAAATTAAATATTCTCACTTCAAAACATATCAAAAACAATGCTTTTTTTTACTTTAAAAATTACTCAACTATTTTTCATACATTGTTAACTCACTCTGGTATTAAAATTTTAAGTTCTCACTTCAAAACATATCAAAAACAATGCTTTTTTTTACTTTAAAAATTACTCAACTATTTTTCATACATTGTTAACTCACTCTGGTATTAAAATTTTAATTTCTCACTTCAAAACATATCAAAAACAATGCTTTTTTTTACTTTAAAAATTACTCAACTATTTTTCATACATTGTTAACTTACTCCAATATTAAAATTTTAATTTCTCACTTCAAAACATATCAAAAACAATGCTTTTTTTTACTTTAAAAATTACTCAACTATTTTTCATACATTGTTAACTCACTCTGGTATTAAAATTTTAATTTCTCACTTCAAAACATATCAAAAACAATGCTTTTTTTTACTTTAAAAATTACTCAACTATTTTTCATACATTGTTAACTCACTCTGGTATTAAAATTTTAATTTCTCACTTCAAAACATATCAAAAACAATGCTTTTTTTTACTTTAAAAATTACTCAACTATTTTTCATACATTGTTAACTCACTCTGGTATTAAAATTTTAATTTCTCACTTCAAAACATATCAAAAACAATGCTTTTTTTTACTTTAAAAATTACTCAACTATTTTTCATACATTGTTAACTTACTCCAATATTAAAATTAAATATTCTCACTTCAAAACATATCAAAAACAATGCTTTTTTTTACTTTAAAAATTACTCAACTATTTTTCATACATTGTTAACTCACTCTGGTATTAAAATTAAATATTCTCACTTCAAAACATATCAAAAACAATGCTTTTTTTTACTTTAAAAATTACTCAACTATTTTTCATACATTGTTAACTCACTCTGGTATTAAAATTTTAAGTTCTCACTTCAAAACATATCAAAAACAATGCTTTTTTTTACTTTAAAAATTACTCAACTATTTTTCATACATTGTTAACTCACTCTGGTATTAAAATTTTAAGTTCTCACTTCAAAACATATCAAAAACAATGCTTTTTTTAATTACTCAACTATTTTTCATACATTGTTAACT
This sequence comes from Loxodes magnus, assembly GCA_946699065.1. Classification (NCBI taxonomy): domain Eukaryota; phylum Ciliophora; class Karyorelictea; order Loxodida; family Loxodidae; genus Loxodes; species Loxodes magnus. The sequence goes on from CAMPDV010004462.1 coordinate 5,375, forward strand.
CACTCTGGTATTAAAATTTTAATTTCTCACTTCAAAACATATCAAAAACAATGCTTTTTTTTACTTTAAAAATTACTCAACTATTTTTCATACATTGTTAACTCACTCTGGTATTAAAATTTTAATTTCTCACTTCAAAACATATCAAAAACAATGCTTTTTTTTACTTTAAAAATTACTCAACTATTTTTCATACATTGTTAACTCACTCTGGTATTAAAATTAAATATTCTCACTTCAAAACATATCAAAAACAATGCTTTTTTTTACTTTAAAAATTACTCAACTATTTTTCATACATTGTTAACTCACTCTGGTATTAAAATTTTAATTTCTCACTTCAAAACATATCAAAAACAATGCTTTTTTTTACTTTAAAAATTACTCAACTATTTTTCATACATTGTTAACTTACTCCAATATTAAAATTAAATATTCTCACTTCAAAACATATCAAAAACAATGCTTTTTTTTACTTTAAAAATTACTCAACTATTTTTCATACATTGTTAACTCACTCTGGTATTAAAATTTTAATTTCTCACTTCAAAACATATCAAAAACAATGCTTTTTTTTACTTTAAAAATTACTCAACTATTTTTCATACATTGTTAACTTACTCCAATATTAAAATTTTAATTTCTCACTTCAAAACATATCAAAAACAATGCTTTTTTTTACTTTAAAAATTACTCAACTATTTTTCATACATTGTTAACTCACTCTGGTATTAAAATTTTAATTTCTCACTTCAAAACATATCAAAAACAATGCTTTTTTTTACTTTAAAAATTACTCAACTATTTTTCATACATTGTTAACTCACTCTGGTATTAAAATTTTAATTTCTCACTTCAAAACATATCAAAAACAATGCTTTTTTTTACTTTAAAAATTACTCAACTATTTTTCATACATTGTTAACTCACTCTGGTATTAAAATTTTAATTTCTCACTTCAAAACATATCAAAAACAATGCTTTTTTTTACTTTAAAAATTACTCAACTATTTTTCATACATTGTTAACTCACTCTGGTATTAAAATTTTAAGTTCTCACTTCAAAACATATCAAAAACAATGCTTTTTTTTACTTTAAAAATTACTCAACTATTTTTCATACATTGTTAACTCACTCTGGTATTAAAATTTTAATTTCTCACTTCAAAACATATCAAAAACAATGCTTTTTTTAATTACTCAACTATTTTTCATACATTGTTAACTCACTCTGGTATTAAAATTTTAATTTCTCACTTCAAAACATATCAAAAACAATGCTTTTTTTTACTTTAAAAATTACTCAACTATTTTTCATACATTGTTAACTCACTCTGGTATTAAAATTTTAATTTCTCACTTCAAAACATATCAAAAACAATGCTTTTTTTTACTTTAAAAATTACTCAACTATTTTTCATACATTGTTAACTTACTCCAATATTAAAATTAAATATTCTCACTTCAAAACATATCAAAAACAATGCTTTTTTTTACTTTAAAAATTACTCAACTATTTTTCATACATTGTTAACTCACTCTGGTATTAAAATTTTAATTTCTCACTTCAAAACATATCAAAAACAATGCTTTTTTTTACTTTAAAAATTACTCAACTATTTTTCATACATTGTTAACTCACTCTGGTATTAAAATTTTAATTTCTCACTTCAAAACATATCAAAAACAATGCTTTTTTTTACTTTAAAAATTACTCAACTATTTTTCATACATTGTTAACTCACTCTGGTATAAAAATTTTAATTTCTCACTTCAAAACATATCAAAAACAATGCTTTTTTTTACTTTAAAAATTACTCAACTATTTTTCATACATTGTTAACTTACTCCAATATTAAAATTTTAATTTCTCACTTCAAAACATATCAAAAACAATGCTTTTTTTTACTTTAAAAATTACTCAACTATTTTTCATACATTGTTAACTCACTCTGGTATTAAAATTTTAATTTCTCACTTCAAAACATATCAAAAACAATGCTTTTTTTTACTTTAAAAATTACTCAACTATTTTTCATACATTGTTAACTCACTCTGGTATTAAAATTTTAATTTCTCACTTCAAAACATATCAAAAACAATGCTTTTTTTTACTTTAAAAATTACTCAACTATTTTTCATACATTGTTAACTTACTCCAATATTAAAATTAAATATTCTCACTTCAAAACATATCAAAAACAATGCTTTTTTTTACTTTAAAAATTACTCAACTATTTTTCATACATTGTTAACTCACTCTGGTATTAAAATTAAATATTCTCACTTCAAAACATATCAAAAACAATGCTTTTTTTTACTTTAAAAATTACTCAACTATTTTTCATACATTGTTAACTCACTCTGGTATTAAAATTTTAAGTTCTCACTTCAAAACATATCAAAAACAATGCTTTTTTTTACTTTAAAAATTACTCAACTATTTTTCATACATTGTTAACTCACTCTGGTATTAAAATTTTAATTTCTCACTTCAAAACATATCAAAAACAATGCTTTTTTTTACTTTAAAAATTACTCAACTATTTTTCATACATTGTTAACTTACTCCAATATTAAAATTTTAATTTCTCACTTCAAAACATATCAAAAACAATGCTTTTTTTTACTTTAAAAATTACTCAACTATTTTTCATACATTGTTAACTCACTCTGGTATTAAAATTTTAATTTCTCACTTCAAAACATATCAAAAACAATGCTTTTTTTTACTTTAAAAATTACTCAACTATTTTTCATACATTGTTAACTCACTCTGGTATTAAAATTTTAAGTTCTCACTTCAAAACATATCAAAAACAATGCTTTTTTTTACTTTAAAAATTACTCAACTATTTTTCATACATTGTTAACTCACTCTGGTATTAAAATTTTAATTTCTCACTTCAAAACATATCAAAAACAATGCTTTTTTTTACTTTAAAAATTACTCAACTATTTTTCATACATTGTTAACTTACTCCAATATTAAAATTAAATATTCTCACTTCAAAACATATCAAAAACAATGCTTTTTTTTACTTTAAAAATTACTCAACTATTTTTCATACATTGTTAACTCACTCTGGTATTAAAATTAAATATTCTCACTTCAAAACATATCAAAAACAATGCTTTTTTTTACTTTAAAAATTACTCAACTATTTTTCATACATTGTTAACTCACTCTGGTATTAAAATTTTAAGTTCTCACTTCAAAACATATCAAAAACAATGCTTTTTTTTACTTTAAAAATTACTCAACTATTTTTCATACATTGTTAACTCACTCTGGTATTAAAATTTTAAGTTCTCACTTCAAAACATATCAAAAACAATGCTTTTTTTAATTACTCAACTATTTTTCATACATTGTTAACTCACTCTGGTATTAAAATTTTAATTTCTCACTTCAAAACATATCAAAAACAATGCTTTTTTTTACTTTAAAAATTACTCAACTATTTTTCATACATTGTTAACTCACTCTGGTATTAAAATTTTAATTTCTCACTTCAAAACATATCAAAAACAATGCTTTTTTTTACTTTAAAAATTACTCAACTATTTTTCATACATTGTTAACTCACTCTGGTATTAAAATTAAATATTCTCACTTCAAAACATATCAAAAACAATGCTTTTTTTTACTTTAAAAATTACTCAACTATTTTTCATACATTGTTAACTCACTCTGGTATTAAAATTTTAATTTCTCACTTCAAAACATATCAAAAACAATGCTTTTTTTTACTTTAAAAATTACTCAACTATTTTTCATACATTGTTAACTTACTCCAATATTAAAATTAAATATTCTCACTTCAAAACATATCAAAAACAATGCTTTTTTTTACTTTAAAAATTACTCAACTATTTTTCATACATTGTTAACTCACTCTGGTATTAAAATTTTAATTTCTCACTTCAAAACATATCAAAAACAATGCTTTTTTTTACTTTAAAAATTACTCAACTATTTTTCATACATTGTTAACTTACTCCAATATTAAAATTTTAATTTCTCACTTCAAAACATATCAAAAACAATGCTTTTTTTTACTTTAAAAATTACTCAACTATTTTTCATACATTGTTAACTCACTCTGGTATTAAAATTTTAATTTCTCACTTCAAAACATATCAAAAACAATGCTTTTTTTTACTTTAAAAATTACTCAACTATTTTTCATACATTGTTAACTCACTCTGGTATTAAAATTTTAATTTCTCACTTCAAAACATATCAAAAACAATGCTTTTTTTTACTTTAAAAATTACTCAACTATTTTTCATACATTGTTAACTCACTCTGGTATTAAAATTTTAATTTCTCACTTCAAAACATATCAAAAACAATGCTTTTTTTTACTTTAAAAATTACTCAACTATTTTTCATACATTGTTAACTCACTCTGGTATTAAAATTAAATATTCTCACTTCAAAACATATCAAAAACAATGCTTTTTTTTACTTTAAAAATTACTCAACTATTTTTCATACATTGTTAACTCACTCTGGTATTAAAATTTTAATTTCTCACTTCAAAACATATCAAAAACAATGCTTTTTTTTACTTTAAAAATTACTCAACTATTTTTCATACATTGTTAACTCACTCTGGTATTAAAATTTTAAGTTCTCACTTCAAAACATATCAAAAACAATGCTTTTTTTTACTTTAAAAATTACTCAACTATTTTTCATACATTGTTAACTCACTCTGGTATTAAAATTTTAATTTCTCACTTCAAAACATATCAAAAACAATGCTTTTTTTTACTTTAAAAATTACTCAACTATTTTTCATACATTGTTAACTCACTCTGGTATTAAAATTTTAATTTCTCACTTCAAAACATATCAAAAACAATGCTTTTTTTTACTTTAAAAATTACTCAACTATTTTTCATACATTGTTAACTCACTCTGGTATTAAAATTTTAATTTCTCACTTCAAAACATATCAAAAACAATGCTTTTTTTTACTTTAAAAATTACTCAACTATTTTTCATACATTGTTAACTCACTCTGGTATTAAAATTAAATATTCTCACTTCAAAACATATCAAAAACAATGCTTTTTTTTACTTTAAAAATTACTCAACTATTTTTCATACATTGTTAACTCACTCTGGTATTAAAATTTTAATTTCTCACTTCAAAACATATCAAAAACAATGCTTTTTTTTACTTTAAAAATTACTCAACTATTTTTCATACATTGTTAACTTACTCCAATATTAAAATTAAATATTCTCACTTCAAAACATATCAAAAACAATGCTTTTTTTTACTTTAAAAATTACTCAACTATTTTTCATACATTGTTAACTCACTCTGGTATTAAAATTTTAATTTCTCACTTCAAAACATATCAAAAACAATGCTTTTTTTTACTTTAAAAATTACTCAACTATTTTTCATACATTGTTAACTCACTCTGGTATTAAAATTTTAATTTCTCACTTCAAAACATATCAAAAACAATGCTTTTTTTTACTTTAAAAATTACTCAACTATTTTTCATACATTGTTAACTCACTCTGGTATTAAAATTTTAATTTCTCACTTCAAAACATATCAAAAACAATGCTTTTTTTTACTTTAAAAATTACTCAACTATTTTTCATACATTGTTAACTCACTCTGGTATTAAAATTTTAATTTCTCACTTCAAAACATATCAAAAACAATGCTTTTTTTTACTTTAAAAATTACTCAACTATTTTTCATACATTGTTAACTTACTCCAATATTAAAATTAAATTTCTCACTTCAAAACATATCAAAAACAATGCTTTTTTTTACTTTAAAAATTACTCAACTATTTTTCATACATTGTTAACTCACTCTGGTATTAAAATTTTAATTTCTCACTTCAAAACATATCAAAAACAATGCTTTTTTTTACTTTAAAAATTACTCAACTATTTTTCATACATTGTTAACTCACTCTGGTATTAAAATTTTAATTTCTCACTTCAAAACATATCAAAAACAATGCTTTTTTTTACTTTAAAAATTACTCAACTATTTTTCATACATTGTTAACTCACTCTGGTATTAAAATTTTAATTTCTCACTTCAAAACATATCAAAAACAATGCTTTTTTTTACTTTAAAAATTACTCAACTATTTTTCATACATTGTTAACTCACTCTGGTATTAAAATTTTAAGTTCTCACTTCAAAACATATCAAAAACAATGCTTTTTTTTACTTTAAAAATTACTCAACTATTTTTCATACATTGTTAACTCACTCTGGTATTAAAATTTTAATTTCTCACTTCAAAACATATCAAAAACAATGCTTTTTTTTACTTTAAAAATTACTCAACTATTTTTCATACATTGTTAACTTACTCCAATATTAAAATTTTAATTTCTCACTTCAAAACATATCAAAAACAATGCTTTTTTTTACTTTAAAAATTACTCAACTATTTTTCATACATTGTTAACTCACTCTGGTATTAAAATTTTAATTTCTCACTTCAAAACATATCAAAAACAATGCTTTTTTTTACTTTAAAAATTACTCAACTATTTTTCATACATTGTTAACTTACTCCAATATTAAAATTAAATATTCTCACTTCAAAACATATCAAAAACAATGCTTTTTTTTACTTTAAAAATTACTCAACTATTTTTCATACATTGTTAACTCACTCTGGTATTAAAATTTTAATTTCTCACTTCAAAACATATCAAAAACAATGCTTTTTTTTACTTTAAAAATTACTCAACTATTTTTCATACATTGTTAACTTACTCCAATATTAAAATTAAATATTCTCACTTCAAAACATATCAAAAACAATGCTTTTTTTTACTTTAAAAATTACTCAACTATTTTTCATACATTGTTAACTCACTCTGGTATTAAAATTAAATATTCTCACTTCAAAACATATCAAAAACAATGCTTTTTTTTACTTTAAAAATTACTCAACTATTTTTCATACATTGTTAACTCACTCTGGTATTAAAATTTTAAGTTCTCACTTCAAAACATATCAAAAACAATGCTTTTTTTTACTTTAAAAATTACTCAACTATTTTTCATACATTGTTAACTCACTCTGGTATTAAAATTTTAATTTCTCACTTCAAAACATATCAAAAACAATGCTTTTTTTTACTTTAAAAATTACTCAACTATTTTTCATACATTGTTAACTCACTCTGGTATTAAAATTTTAATTTCTCACTTCAAAACATATCAAAAACAATGCTTTTTTTTACTTTAAAAATTACTCAACTATTTTTCATACATTGTTAACTCACTCTGGTATTAAAATTTTAATTTCTCACTTCAAAACATATCAAAAACAATGCTTTTTTTTACTTTAAAAATTACTCAACTATTTTTCATACATTGTTAACTCACTCTGGTATTAAAATTTTAAGTTCTCACTTCAAAACATATCAAAAACAATGCTTTTTTTTACTTTAAAAATTACTCAACTATTTTTCATATATTGTTAACTCACTCTGGTATTAAAATTAAATATTCTCACTTCAAAACATATCAAAAACAATGCTTTTTTTTACTTTAAAAATTACTCAACTATTTTTCATACATTGTTAACTCACTCTGGTATTAAAATTTTAATTTCTCACTTCAAAACATATCAAAAACAATGCTTTTTTTTACTTTAAAAATTACTCAACTATTTTTCATACATTGTTAACTTACTCCAATATTAAAATTAAATATTCTCACTTCAAAACATATCAAAAACAATGCTTTTTTTTACTTTAAAAATTACTCAACTATTTTTCATACATTGTTAACTCACTCTGGTATTAAAATTTTAATTTCTCACTTCAAAACATATCAAAAACAATGCTTTTTTTTACTTTAAAAATTACTCAACTATTTTTCATACATTGTTAACTCACTCTGGTATTAAAATTTTAATTTCTCACTTCAAAACATATCAAAAACAATGCTTTTTTTTACTTTAAAAATTACTCAACTATTTTTCATACATTGTTAACTCACTCTGGTATTAAAATTTTAATTTCTCACTTCAAAACATATCAAAAACAATGCTTTTTTTTACTTTAAAAATTACTCAACTATTTTTCATACATTGTTAACTCACTCTGGTATTAAAATTTTAATTTCTCACTTCAAAACATATCAAAAACAATGCTTTTTTTTACTTTAAAAATTACTCAACTATTTTTCATACATTGTTAACTTACTCCAATATTAAAATTAAATATTCTCACTTCAAAACATATCAAAAACAATGCTTTTTTTTACTTTAAAAATTACTCAACTATTTTTCATACATTGTTAACTTACTCCAATATTAAAATTTTAATTTCTCACTTCAAAACATATCAAAAACAATGCTTTTTTTTACTTTAAAAATTACTCAACTATTTTTCATACATTGTTAACTCACTCTGGTATTAAAATTTTAATTTCTCACTTCAAAACATATCAAAAACAATGCTTTTTTTTACTTTAAAAATTACTCAACTATTTTTCATACATTGTTAACTCACTCTGGTATTAAAATTTTAATTTCTCACTTCAAAACATATCAAAAACAATGCTTTTTTTTACTTTAAAAATTACTCAACTATTTTTCATACATTGTTAACTCACTCTGGTATTAAAATTTTAATTTCTCACTTCAAAACATATCAAAAACAATGCTTTTTTTTACTTTAAAAATTACTCAACTATTTTTCATACATTGTTAACTCACTCTGGTATTAAAATTTTAAGTTCTCACTTCAAAACATATCAAAAACAATGCTTTTTTTTACTTTAAAAATTACTCAACTATTTTTCATACATTGTTAACTTACTCCAATATTAAAATTTTAATTTCTCACTTCAAAACATATCAAAAACAATGCTTTTTTTTACTTTAAAAATTACTCAACTATTTTTCATACATTGTTAACTTACTCCAATATTAAAATTTTAATTTCTCACTTCAAAACATATCAAAAACAATGCTTTTTTTTACTTTAAAAATTACTCAACTATTTTTCATACATTGTTAACTCACTCTGGTATTAAAATTTTAATTTCTCACTTCAAAACATATCAAAAACAATGCTTTTTTTTACTTTAAAAATTACTCAACTATTTTTCATACATTGTTAACTTACTCCAATATTAAAATTTTAATTTCTCACTTCAAAACATATCAAAAACAATGCTTTTTTTTACTTTAAAAATTACTCAACTATTTTTCATACATTGTTAACTCACTCTGGTATTAAAATTTTAATTTCTCACTTCAAAACATATCAAAAACAATGCTTTTTTTTACTTTAAAAATTACTCAACTATTTTTCATACATTGTTAACTTACTCCAATATTAAAATTAAATATTCTCACTTCAAAACATATCAAAAACAATGCTTTTTTTTACTTTAAAAATTACTCAACTATTTTTCATACATTGTTAACTCACTCTGGTATTAAAATTAAATATTCTCACTTCAAAACATATCAAAAACAATGCTTTTTTTTACTTTAAAAATTACTCAACTATTTTTCATACATTGTTAACTCACTCTGGTATTAAAATTTTAAGTTCTCACTTCAAAACATATCAAAAACAATGCTTTTTTTTACTTTAAAAATTACTCAACTATTTTTCATACATTGTTAACTCACTCTGGTATTAAAATTTTAATTTCTCACTTCAAAACATATCAAAAACAATGCTTTTTTTTACTTTAAAAATTACTCAACTATTTTTCATACATTGTTAACTCACTCTGGTATTAAAATTTTAATTTCTCACTTCAAAACATATCAAAAACAATGCTTTTTTTTACTTTAAAAATTACTCAACTATTTTTCATACATTGTTAACTCACTCTGGTATTAAAATTTTAATTTCTCACTTCAAAACATATCAAAAACAATGCTTTTTTTTACTTTAAAAATTACTCAACTATTTTTCATACATTGTTAACTCACTCTGGTATTAAAATTTTAAGTTCTCACTTCAAAACATATCAAAAACAATGCTTTTTTTTACTTTAAAAATTACTCAACTATTTTTCATATATTGTTAACTCACTCTGGTATTAAAATTAAATATTCTCACTTCAAAACATATCAAAAACAATGCTTTTTTTTACTTTAAAAATTACTCAACTATTTTTCATACATTGTTAACTCACTCTGGTATTAAAATTTTAATTTCTCACTTCAAAACATATCAAAAACAATGCTTTTTTTTACTTTAAAAATTACTCAACTATTTTTCATACATTGTTAACTTACTCCAATATTAAAATTAAATATTCTCACTTCAAAACATATCAAAAACAATGCTTTTTTTTACTTTAAAAATTACTCAACTATTTTTCATACATTGTTAACTCACTCTGGTATTAAAATTTTAATTTCTCACTTCAAAACATATCAAAAACAATGCTTTTTTTTACTTTAAAAATTACTCAACTATTTTTCATACATTGTTAACTCACTCTGGTATTAAAATTTTAATTTCTCACTTCAAAACATATCAAAAACAATGCTTTTTTTTACTTTAAAAATTACTCAACTATTTTTCATACATTGTTAACTCACTCTGGTATTAAAATTTTAATTTCTCACTTCAAAACATATCAAAAACAATGCTTTTTTTTACTTTAAAAATTACTCAACTATTTTTCATACATTGTTAACTCACTCTGGTATTAAAATTTTAATTTCTCACTTCAAAACATATCAAAAACAATGCTTTTTTTTACTTTAAAAATTACTCAACTATTTTTCATACATTGTTAACTCACTCTGGTATTAAAATTTTAATTTCTCACTTCAAAACATATCAAAAACAATGCTTTTTTTTACTTTAAAAATTACTCAACTATTTTTCATACATTGTTAACTTACTCCAATATTAAAATTAAATATTCTCACTTCAAAACATATCAAAAACAATGCTTTTTTTTACTTTAAAAATTACTCAACTATTTTTCATACATTGTTAACTCACTCTGGTATTAAAATTTTAATTTCTCACTTCAAAACATATCAAAAACAATGCTTTTTTTTACTTTAAAAATTACTCAACTATTTTTCATACATTGTTAACTCACTCTGGTATTAAAATTTTAATTTCTCACTTCAAAACATATCAAAAACAATGCTTTTTTTTACTTTAAAAATTACTCAACTATTTTTCATACATTGTTAACTCACTCTGGTATTAAAATTTTAATTTCTCACTTCAAAACATATCAAAAACAATGCTTTTTTTTACTTTAAAAATTACTCAACTATTTTTCATACATTGTTAACTCACTCTGGTATTAAAATTAAATATTCTCACTTCAAAACATATCAAAAACAATGCTTTTTTTTACTTTAAAAATTACTCAACTATTTTTCATACATTGTTAACTTACTCCAATATTAAAATTAAATATTCTCACTTCAAAACATATCAAAAACAATGCTTTTTTTTACTTTAAAAATTACTCAACTATTTTTCATACATTGTTAACTTACTCCAATATTAAAATTTTAATTTCTCACTTCAAAACATATCAAAAACAATGCTTTTTTTTACTTTAAAAATTACTCAACTATTTTTCATACATTGTTAACTCACTCTGGTATTAAAATTTTAAGTTCTCACTTCAAAACATATCAAAAACAATGCTTTTTTTTACTTTAAAAATTACTCAACTATTTTTCATACATTGTTAACTCACTCTGGTATTAAAATTTTAATTTCTCACTTCAAAACATATCAAAAACAATGCTTTTTTTTACTTTAAAAATTACTCAACTATTTTTCATACATTGTTAACTTACTCCAATATTAAAATTTTAATTTCTCACTTCAAAACATATCAAAAACAATGCTTTTTTTTACTTTAAAAATTACTCAACTATTTTTCATACATTGTTAACTCACTCTGGTATTAAAATTTTAAGTTCTCACTTCAAAACATATCAAAAACAATGCTTTTTTTTACTTTAAAAATTACTCAACTATTTTTCATACATTGTTAACTCACTCTGGTATTAAAATTTTAATTTCTCACTTCAAAACATATCAAAAACAATGCTTTTTTTTACTTTAAAAATTACTCAACTATTTTTCATACATTGTTAACTCACTCTGGTATTAAAATTTTAATTTCTCACTTCAAAACATATCAAAAACAATGCTTTTTTTTACTTTAAAAATTACTCAACTATTTTTCATACATTGTTAACTTACTCCAATATTAAAATTAAATATTCTCACTTCAAAACATATCAAAAACAATGCTTTTTTTTACTTTAAAAATTACTCAACTATTTTTCATACATTGTTAACTCACTCTGGTATTAAAATTTTAATTTCTCACTTCAAAACATATCAAAAACAATGCTTTTTTTTACTTTAAAAATTACTCAACTATTTTTCATACATTGTTAACTCACTCTGGTATTAAAATTTTAATTTCTCACTTCAAAACATATCAAAAACAATGCTTTTTTTTACTTTAAAAATTACTCAACTATTTTTCATACATTGTTAACTTACTCCAATATTAAAATTAAATATTCTCACTTCAAAACATATCAAAAACAATGCTTTTTTTTACTTTAAAAATTACTCAACTATTTTTCATACATTGTTAACTCACTCTGGTATTAAAATTAAATATTCTCACTTCAAAACATATCAAAAACAATGCTTTTTTTTACTTTAAAAATTACTCAACTATTTTTCATACATTGTTAACTCACTCTGGTATTAAAATTTTAAGTTCTCACTTCAAAACATATCAAAAACAATGCTTTTTTTTACTTTAAAAATTACTCAACTATTTTTCATACATTGTTAACTCACTCTGGTATTAAAATTTTAATTTCTCACTTCAAAACATATCAAAAACAATGCTTTTTTTAATTACTCAACTATTTTTCATACATTGTTAACTCACTCTGGTATTAAAATTTTAATTTCTCACTTCAAAACATATCAAAAACAATGCTTTTTTTTACTTTAAAAATTACTCAACTATTTTTCATACATTGTTAACTCACTCTGGTATTAAAATTTTAATTTCTCACTTCAAAACATATCAAAAACAATGCTTTTTTTTACTTTAAAAATTACTCAACTATTTTTCATACATTGTTAACTTACTCTGGTATTAAAATTTTAATTTCTCACTTCAAAACATATCAAAAACAATGCTTTTTTTTACTTTAAAAATTACTCAACTATTTTTCATACATTGTTAACTCACTCTGGTATTAAAATTTTAATTTCTCACTTCAAAACATATCAAAAACAATGCTTTTTTTTACTTTAAAAATTACTCAACTATTTTTCATACATTGTTAACTTACTCCAATATTAAAATTAAATATTCTCACTTCAAAACATATCAAAAACAATGCTTTTTTTTACTTTAAAAATTACTCAACTATTTTTCATACATTGTTAACTCACTCTGGTATTAAAATTAAATATTCTCACTTCAAAACATATCAAAAACAATGCTTTTTTTTACTTTAAAAATTACTCAACTATTTTTCATACATTGTTAACTCACTCTGGTATTAAAATTTTAATTTCTCACTTCAAAACATATCAAAAACAATGCTTTTTTTTACTTTAAAAATTACTCAACTATTTTTCATATATTGTTAACTTACTCCAATATTAAAATTAAATATTCTCACTTCAAAACATATCAAAAACAATGCTTTTTTTTACTTTAAAAATTACTCAACTATTTTTCATACATTGTTAACTTACTCCAATATTAAAATTAAATATTCTCACTTCAAAACATATCAAAAACAATGCTTTTTTTTACTTTAAAAATTACTCAACTATTTTTCATACATTGTTAACTCACTCTGGTATTAAAATTTTAATTTCTCACTTCAAAACATATCAAAAACAATGCTTTTTTTTACTTTAAAAATTACTCAACTATTTTTCATACATTGTTAACTTACTCCAATATTAAAATTTTAATTTCTCACTTCAAAACATATCAAAAACAATGCTTTTTTTTACTTTAAAAATTACTCAACTATTTTTCATACATTGTTAACTCACTCTGGTATTAAAATTTTAATTTCTCACTTCAAAACATATCAAAAACAATGCTTTTTTTTACTTTAAAAATTACTCAACTATTTTTCATACATTGTTAACTTACTCTGGTATTAAAATTTTAATTTCTCACTTCAAAACATATCAAAAACAATGCTTTTTTTTACTTTAAAAATTACTCAACTATTTTTCATACATTGTTAACTTACTCCAATATTAAAATTAAATATTCTCACTTCAAAACATATCAAAAACAATGCTTTTTTTTACTTTAAAAATTACTCAACTATTTTTCATACATTGTTAACTTACTCCAATATTAAAATTTTAATTTCTCACTTCAAAACATATCAAAAACAATGCTTTTTTTTACTTTAAAAATTACTCAACTATTTTTCATACATTGTTAACTCACTCTGGTATTAAAATTTTAATTTCTCACTTCAAAACATATCAAAAACAATGCTTTTTTTTACTTTAAAAATTACTCAACTATTTTTCATATATTGTTAACTTACTCCAATATTAAAATTAAATATTCTCACTTCAAAACATATCAAAAACAATGCTTTTTTTTACTTTAAAAATTACTCAACTATTTTTCATACATTGTTAACTCACTCTGGTATTAAAATTTTAATTTCTCACTTCAAAACATATCAAAAACAATGCTTTTTTTTACTTTAAAAATTACTCAACTATTTTTCATACATTGTTAACTCACTCTGGTATTAAAATTTTAATTTCTCACTTCAAAACATATCAAAAACAATGCTTTTTTTAATTACTCAACTATTTTTCATACATTGTTAACTCACTCTGGTATTAAAATTTTAATTTCTCACTTCAAAACATATCAAAAACAATGCTTTTTTTTACTTTAAAAATTACTCAACTATTTTTCATACATTGTTAACTCACTCTGGTATTAAAATTTTAATTTCTCACTTCAAAACATATCAAAAACAATGCTTTTTTTTACTTTAAAAATTACTCAACTATTTTTCATACATTGTTAACTCACTCTGGTATTAAAATTTTAATTTCTCACTTCAAAACATATCAAAAACAATGCTTTTTTTTACTTTAAAAATTACTCAACTATTTTTCATACATTGTTAACTCACTCTGGTATTAAAATTTTAATTTCTCACTTCAAAACATATCAAAAACAATGCTTTTTTTTACTTTAAAAATTACTCAACTATTTTTCATACATTGTTAACTCACTCTGGTATTAAAATTTTAAGTTCTCACTTCAAAACATATCAAAAACAATGCTTTTTTTTACTTTAAAAATTACTCAACTATTTTTCATATATTGTTAACTTACTCCAATATTAAAATTAAATATTCTCACTTCAAAACATATCAAAAACAATGCTTTTTTTTACTTTAAAAATTACTCAACTATTTTTCATACATTGTTAACTCACTCTGGTATTAAAATTTTAAGTTCTCACTTCAAAACATATCAAAAACAATGCTTTTTTTTACTTTAAAAATTACTCAACTATTTTTCATATATTGTTAACTTACTCCAATATTAAAATTAAATATTCTCACTTCAAAACATATCAAAAACAATGCTTTTTTTTACTTTAAAAATTACTCAACTATTTTTCATACATTGTTAACTCACTCTGGTATTAAAATTTTAATTTCTCACTTCAAAACATATCAAAAACAATGCTTTTTTTTACTTTAAAAATTACTCAACTATTTTTCATATATTGTTAACTTACTCCAATATTAAAATTTTAATTTCTCACTTCAAAACATATCAAAAACAATGCTTTTTTTTACTTTAAAAATTACTCAACTATTTTTCATACATTGTTAACTTACTCTGGTATTAAAATTTTAAGTTCTCACTTCAAAACATATCAAAAACAATGCTTTTTTTTACTTTAAAAATTACTCAACTATTTTTCATATATTGTTAACTTACTCCAATATTAAAATTAAATATTCTCACTTCAAAACATATCAAAAACAATGCTTTTTTTTACTTTAAAAATTACTCAACTATTTTTCATACATTGTTAACTCACTCTGGTATTAAAATTTTAATTTCTCACTTCAAAACATATCAAAAACAATGCTTTTTTTTACTTTAAAAATTACTCAACTATTTTTCATACATTGTTAACTCACTCTGGTATTAAAATTTTAATTTCTCACTTCAAAACATATCAAAAACAATGCTTTTTTTTACTTTAAAAATTACTCAACTATTTTTCATACATTGTTAACTCACTCTGGTATTAAAATTTTAAGTTCTCACTTCAAAACATATCAAAAACAATGCTTTTTTTTACTTTAAAAATTACTCAACTATTTTTCATACATTGTTAACTTACTCTGGTATTAAAATTTTAATTTCTCACTTCAAAACATATCAAAAACAATGCTTTTTTTTACTTTAAAAATTACTCAACTATTTTTCATACATTGTTAACTCACTCTGGTATTAAAATTTTAAGTTCTCACTTCAAAACATATCAAAAACAATGCTTTTTTTTACTTTAAAAATTACTCAACTATTTTTCATATATTGTTAACTTACTCCAATATTAAAATTAAATATTCTCACTTCAAAACATATCAAAAACAATGCTTTTTTTTACTTTAAAAATTACTCAACTATTTTTCATACATTGTTAACTCACTCTGGTATTAAAATTTTAAGTTCTCACTTCAAAACATATCAAAAACAATGCTTTTTTTTACTTTAAAAATTACTCAACTATTTTTCATATATTGTTAACTTACTCCAATATTAAAATTTTAATTTCTCACTTCAAAACATATCAAAAACAATGCTTTTTTTTACTTTAAAAATTACTCAACTATTTTTCATACATTGTTAACTCACTCTGGTATTAAAATTTTAATTTCTCACTTCAAAACATATCAAAAACAATGCTTTTTTTTACTTTAAAAATTACTCAACTATTTTTCATACATTGTTAACTCACTCTGGTATTAAAATTTTAATTTCTCACTTCAAAACATATCAAAAACAATGCTTTTTTTTACTTTAAAAATTACTCAACTATTTTTCATACATTGTTAACTCACTCTGGTATTAAAATTTTAATTTCTCACTTCAAAACATATCAAAAACAATGCTTTTTTTTACTTTAAAAATTACTCAACTATTTTTCATACATTGTTAACTCACTCTGGTATTAAAATTTTAAGTTCTCACTTCAAAACATATCAAAAACAATGCTTTTTTTTACTTTAAAAATTACTCAACTATTTTTCATACATTGTTAACTCACTCTGGTATTAAAATTTTAAGTTCTCACTTCAAAACATATCAAAAACAATGCTTTTTTTTACTTTAAAAATTACTCAACTATTTTTCATACATTGTTAACTCACTCTGGTATTAAAATTTTAAGTTCTCACTTCAAAACATATCAAAAACAATGCTTTTTTTTACTTTAAAAATTACTCAACTATTTTTCATATATTGTTAACTTACTCCAATATTAAAATTAAATATTCTCACTTCAAAACATATCAAAAACAATGCTTTTTTTTACTTTAAAAATTACTCAACTATTTTTCATACATTGTTAACTTACTCTGGTATTAAAATTTTAATTTCTCACTTCAAAACATATCAAAAACAATGCTTTTTTTTACTTTAAAAATTACTCAACTATTTTTCATACATTGTTAACTCACTCTGGTATTAAAATTTTAAGTTCTCACTTCAAAACATATCAAAAACAATGCTTTTTTTTACTTTAAAAATTACTCAACTATTTTTCATACATTGTTAACTCACTCTGGTATTAAAATTTTAATTTCTCACTTCAAAACATATCAAAAACAATGCTTTTTTTTACTTTAAAAATTACTCAACTATTTTTCATACATTGTTAACTCACTCTGGTATTAAAATTTTAATTTCTCACTTCAAAACATATCAAAAACAATGCTTTTTTTTACTTTAAAAATTACTCAACTATTTTTCATACATTGTTAACTCACTCTGGTATTAAAATTTTAATTTCTCACTTCAAAACATATCAAAAACAATGCTTTTTTTTACTTTAAAAATTACTCAACTATTTTTCATATATTGTTAACTTACTCCAATATTAAAATTAAATATTCTCACTTCAAAACATATCAAAAACAATGCTTTTTTTTACTTTAAAAATTACTCAACTATTTTTCATACATTGTTAACTCACTCTGGTATTAAAATTTTAATTTCTCACTTCAAAACATATCAAAAACAATGCTTTTTTTTACTTTAAAAATTACTCAACTATTTTTCATACATTGTTAACTTACTCCAATATTAAAATTTTAATTTCTCACTTCAAAACATATCAAAAACAATGCTTTTTTTTACTTTAAAAATTACTCAACTATTTTTCATACATTGTTAACTCACTCTGGTATTAAAATTTTAATTTCTCACTTCAAAACATATCAAAAACAATGCTTTTTTTTACTTTAAAAATTACTCAACTATTTTTCATACATTGTTAACTTACTCCAATATTAAAATTTTAATTTCTCACTTCAAAACATATCAAAAACAATGCTTTTTTTTACTTTAAAAATTACTCAACTATTTTTCATACATTGTTAACTTACTCTGGTATTAAAATTAAATATTCTCACTTCAAAACATATCAAAAACAATGCTTTTTTTTACTTTAAAAATTACTCAACTATTTTTCATACATTGTTAACTCACTCTGGTATTAAAATTTTAATTTCTCACTTCAAAACATATCAAAAACAATGCTTTTTTTTACTTTAAAAATTACTCAACTATTTTTCATACATTGTTAACTCACTCTGGTATTAAAATTTTAATTTCTCACTTCAAAACATATCAAAAACAATGCTTTTTTTTACTTTAAAAATTACTCAACTATTTTTCATACATTGTTAACTCACTCCAATATTAAAATTAAATATTCTCACTTCAAAACATATCAAAAACAATGCTTTTTTTTACTTTAAAAATTACTCAACTATTTTTCATACATTGTTAACTCACTCTGGTATTAAAATTTTAATTTCTCACTTCAAAACATATCAAAAACAATGCTTTTTTTTACTTTAAAAATTACTCAACTATTTTTCATATATTGTTAACTTACTCCAATATTAAAATTTTAATTTCTCACTTCAAAACATATCAAAAACAATGCTTTTTTTTACTTTAAAAATTACTCAACTATTTTTCATACATTGTTAACTCACTCTGGTATTAAAATTTTAATTTCTCACTTCAAAACATATCAAAAACAATGCTTTTTTTTACTTTAAAAATTACTCAACTATTTTTCATACATTGTTAACTCACTCTGGTATTAAAATTTTAAGTTCTCACTTCAAAACATATCAAAAACAATGCTTTTTTTTACTTTAAAAATTACTCAACTATTTTTCATACATTGTTAACTCACTCTGGTATTAAAATTTTAATTTCTCACTTCAAAACATATCAAAAACAATGCTTTTTTTTACTTTAAAAATTACTCAACTATTTTTCATATATTGTTAACTTACTCCAATATTAAAATTAAATATTCTCACTTCAAAACATATCAAAAACAATGCTTTTTTTTACTTTAAAAATTACTCAACTATTTTTCATACATTGTTAACTCACTCTGGTATTAAAATTTTAAGTTCTCACTTCAAAACATATCAAAAACAATGCTTTTTTTTACTTTAAAAATTACTCAACTATTTTTCATACATTGTTAACTCACTCTGGTATTAAAATTTTAATTTCTCACTTCAAAACATATCAAAAACAATGCTTTTTTTTACTTTAAAAATTACTCAACTATTTTTCATATATTGTTAACTTACTCCAATATTAAAATTAAATATTCTCACTTCAAAACATATCAAAAACAATGCTTTTTTTTACTTTAAAAATTACTCAACTATTTTTCATACATTGTTAACTCACTCTGGTATTAAAATTTTAATTTCTCACTTCAAAACATATCAAAAACAATGCTTTTTTTTACTTTAAAAATTACTCAACTATTTTTCATACATTGTTAACTTACTCTGGTATTAAAATTTTAATTTCTCACTTCAAAACATATCAAAAACAATGCTTTTTTTTACTTTAAAAATTACTCAACTATTTTTCATACATTGTTAACTCACTCTGGTATTAAAATTTTAATTTCTCACTTCAAAACATATCAAAAACAATGCTTTTTTTTACTTTAAAAATTACTCAACTATTTTTCATACATTGTTAACTCACTCTGGTATTAATTTTTTAATTTCTCACTTCAAAACATATCAAAAACAATGCTTTTTTTTACTTTAAAAATTACTCAACTATTTTTCATACATTGTTAACTCACTCTGGTATTAAAATTTTAATTTCTCACTTCAAAACATATCAAAAACAATGCTTTTTTTTACTTTAAAAATTACTCAACTATTTTTCATACATTGTTAACTCACTCTGGTATTAAAATTTTAATTTCTCACTTCAAAACATATCAAAAACAATGCTTTTTTTTACTTTAAAAATTACTCAACTATTTTTCATACATTGTTAACTCACTCTGGTATTAAAATTTTAATTTCTCACTTCAAAACATATCAAAAACAATGCTTTTTTTTACTTTAAAAATTACTCAACTATTTTTCATACATTGTTAACTCACTCTGGTATTAAAATTTTAATTTCTCACTTCAAAACATATCAAAAACAATGCTTTTTTTTACTTTAAAAATTACTCAACTATTTTTCATATATTGTTAACTCACTCTGGTATTAAAATTTTAATTTCTCACTTCAAAACATATCAAAAACAATGCTTTTTTTTACTTTAAAAATTACTCAACTATTTTTCATACATTGTTAACTCACTCTGGTATTAAAATTTTAATTTCTCACTTCAAAACATATCAAAAACAATGCTTTTTTTTACTTTAAAAATTACTCAACTATTTTTCATACATTGTTAACTCACTCTGGTATTAAAATTTTAAGTTCTCACTTCAAAACATATCAAAAACAATGCTTTTTTTTACTTTAAAAATTACTCAACTATTTTTCATACATTGTTAACTCACTCTGGTATTAAAATTTTAATTTCTCACTTCAAAACATATCAAAAACAATGCTTTTTTTTACTTTAAAAATTACTCAACTATTTTTCATATATTGTTAACTTACTCCAATATTAAAATTAAATATTCTCACTTCAAAACATATCAAAAACAATGCTTTTTTTTACTTTAAAAATTACTCAACTATTTTTCATACATTGTTAACTCACTCTGGTATTAAAATTTTAAGTTCTCACTTCAAAACATATCAAAAACAATGCTTTTTTTTACTTTAAAAATTACTCAACTATTTTTCATACATTGTTAACTCACTCTGGTATTAAAATTTTAAGTTCTCACTTCAAAACATATCAAAAACAATGCTTTTTTTTACTTTAAAAATTACTCAACTATTTTTCATATATTGTTAACTTACTCCAATATTAAAATTAAATATTCTCACTTCAAAACATATCAAAAACAATGCTTTTTTTTACTTTAAAAATTACTCAACTATTTTTCATACATTGTTAACTCACTCTGGTATTAAAATTTTAATTTCTCACTTCAAAACATATCAAAAACAATGCTTTTTTTTACTTTAAAAATTACTCAACTATTTTTCATACATTGTTAACTCACTCTGGTATTAAAATTTTAATTTCTCACTTCAAAACATATCAAAAACAATGCTTTTTTTTACTTTAAAAATTACTCAACTATTTTTCATACATTGTTAACTTACTCTGGTATTAAAATTTTAATTTCTCACTTCAAAACATATCAAAAACAATGCTTTTTTTTACTTTAAAAATTACTCAACTATTTTTCATATATTGTTAACTTACTCCAATATTAAAATTAAATATTCTCACTTCAAAACATATCAAAAACAATGCTTTTTTTTACTTTAAAAATTACTCAACTATTTTTCATACATTGTTAACTCACTCTGGTATTAAAATTTTAATTTCTCACTTCAAAACATATCAAAAACAATGCTTTTTTTTACTTTAAAAATTACTCAACTATTTTTCATACATTGTTAACTCACTCTGGTATTAAAATTTTAATTTCTCACTTCAAAACATATCAAAAACAATGCTTTTTTTTACTTTAAAAATTACTCAACTATTTTTCATACATTGTTAACTTACTCTGGTATTAAAATTTTAATTTCTCACTTCAAAACATATCAAAAACAATGCTTTTTTTTACTTTAAAAATTACTCAACTATTTTTCATACATTGTTAACTCACTCTGGTATTAAAATTTTAATTTCTCACTTCAAAACATATCAAAAACAATGCTTTTTTTTACTTTAAAAATTACTCAACTATTTTTCATACATTGTTAACTCACTCTGGTATTAAAATTTTAATTTCTCACTTCAAAACATATCAAAAACAATGCTTTTTTTTACTTTAAAAATTACTCAACTATTTTTCATACATTGTTAACTCACTCTGGTATTAAAATTTTAATTTCTCACTTCAAAACATATCAAAAACAATGCTTTTTTTTACTTTAAAAATTACTCAACTATTTTTCATACATTGTTAACTCACTCTGGTATTAAAATTTTAATTTCTCACTTCAAAACATATCAAAAACAATGCTTTTTTTTACTTTAAAAATTACTCAACTATTTTTCATACATTGTTAACTCACTCTGGTATTAAAATTTTAATTTCTCACTTCAAAACATATCAAAAACAATGCTTTTTTTTACTTTAAAAATTACTCAACTATTTTTCATACATTGTTAACTCACTCTGGTATTAAAATTTTAATTTCTCACTTCAAAACATATCAAAAACAATGCTTTTTTTTACTTTAAAAATTACTCAACTATTTTTCATACATTGTTAACTCACTCTGGTATTAAAATTTTAATTTCTCACTTCAAAACATATCAAAAACAATGCTTTTTTTTACTTTAAAAATTACTCAACTATTTTTCATACATTGTTAACTCACTCTGGTATTAAAATTTTAAGTTCTCACTTCAAAACATATCAAAAACAATGCTTTTTTTTACTTTAAAAATTACTCAACTATTTTTCATACATTGTTAACTTACTCCAATATTAAAATTTTAATTTCTCACTTCAAAACATATCAAAAACAATGCTTTTTTTTACTTTAAAAATTACTCAACTATTTTTCATACATTGTTAACTTACTCCAATATTAAAATTTTAATTTCTCACTTCAAAACATATCAAAAACAATGCTTTTTTTTACTTTAAAAATTACTCAACTATTTTTCATACATTGTTAACTTACTCTGGTATTAAAATTTTAATTTCTCACTTCAAAACATATCAAAAACAATGCTTTTTTTTACTTTAAAAATTACTCAACTATTTTTCATACATTGTTAACTTACTCCAATATTAAAATTTTAATTTCTCACTTCAAAACATATCAAAAACAATGCTTTTTTTTACTTTAAAAATTACTCAACTATTTTTCATACATTGTTAACTCACTCTGGTATTAAAATTTTAATTTCTCACTTCAAAACATATCAAAAACAATGCTTTTTTTTACTTTAAAAATTACTCAACTATTTTTCATACATTGTTAACTCACTCTGGTATTAAAATTTTAATTTCTCACTTCAAAACATATCAAAAACAATGCTTTTTTTTACTTTAAAAATTACTCAACTATTTTTCATACATTGTTAACTCACTCTGGTATTAAAATTTTAATTTCTCACTTCAAAACATATCAAAAACAATGCTTTTTTTTACTTTAAAAATTACTCAACTATTTTTCATACATTGTTAACTCACTCTGGTATTAAAATTTTAATTTCTCACTTCAAAACATATCAAAAACAATGCTTTTTTTTACTTTAAAAATTACTCAACTATTTTTCATACATTGTTAACTCACTCTGGTATTAAAATTTTAATTTCTCACTTCAAAACATATCAAAAACAATGCTTTTTTTTACTTTAAAAATTACTCAACTATTTTTCATACATTGTTAACTCACTCTGGTATTAAAATTAAATATTCTCACTTCAAAACATATCAAAAACAATGCTTTTTTTTACTTTAAAAATTACTCAACTATTTTTCATACATTGTTAACTCACTCTGGTATTAAAATTTTAATTTCTCACTTCAAAACATATCAAAAACAATGCTTTTTTTTACTTTAAAAATTACTCAACTATTTTTCATACATTGTTAACTCACTCTGGTATTAAAATTTTAATTTCTCACTTCAAAACATATCAAAAACAATGCTTTTTTTTACTTTAAAAATTACTCAACTATTTTTCATATATTGTTAACTTACTCCAATATTAAAATTAAATATTCTCACTTCAAAACATATCAAAAACAATGCTTTTTTTTACTTTAAAAATTACTCAACTATTTTTCATACATTGTTAACTCACTCTGGTATTAAAATTTTAAGTTCTCACTTCAAAACATATCAAAAACAATGCTTTTTTTTACTTTAAAAATTACTCAACTATTTTTCATACATTGTTAACTCACTCTGGTATTAAAATTTTAATTTCTCACTTCAAAACATATCAAAAACAATGCTTTTTTTTACTTTAAAAATTACTCAACTATTTTTCATATATTGTTAACTTACTCCAATATTAAAATTAAATATTCTCACTTCAAAACATATCAAAAACAATGCTTTTTTTTACTTTAAAAATTACTCAACTATTTTTCATACATTGTTAACTCACTCTGGTATTAAAATTTTAATTTCTCACTTCAAAACATATCAAAAACAATGCTTTTTTTTACTTTAAAAATTACTCAACTATTTTTCATACATTGTTAACTCACTCTGGTATTAAAATTTTAAGTTCTCACTTCAAAACATATCAAAAACAATGCTTTTTTTTACTTTAAAAATTACTCAACTATTTTTCATACATTGTTAACTCACTCTGGTATTAAAATTTTAATTTCTCACTTCAAAACATATCAAAAACAATGCTTTTTTTTACTTTAAAAATTACTCAACTATTTTTCATATATTGTTAACTCACTCTGGTATTAAAATTTTAATTTCTCACTTCAAAACATATCAAAAACAATGCTTTTTTTTACTTTAAAAATTACTCAACTATTTTTCATACATTGTTAACTCACTCTGGTATTAAAATTTTAAGTTCTCACTTCAAAACATATCAAAAACAATGCTTTTTTTTACTTTAAAAATTACTCAACTATTTTTCATACATTGTTAACTCACTCTGGTATTAAAATTTTAATTTCTCACTTCAAAACATATCAAAAACAATGCTTTTTTTTACTTTAAAAATTACTCAACTATTTTTCATACATTGTTAACTCACTCTGGTATTAAAATTTTAATTTCTCACTTCAAAACATATCAAAAACAATGCTTTTTTTTACTTTAAAAATTACTCAACTATTTTTCATACATTGTTAACTCACTCTGGTATTAAAATTTTAAGTTCTCACTTCAAAACATATCAAAAACAATGCTTTTTTTTACTTTAAAAATTACTCAACTATTTTTCATACATTGTTAACTCACTCTGGTATTAAAATTTTAATTTCTCACTTCAAAACATATCAAAAACAATGCTTTTTTTTACTTTAAAAATTACTCAACTATTTTTCATATATTGTTAACTTACTCCAATATTAAAATTAAATATTCTCACTTCAAAACATATCAAAAACAATGCTTTTTTTTACTTTAAAAATTACTCAACTATTTTTCATACATTGTTAACTCACTCTGGTATTAAAATTTTAAGTTCTCACTTCAAAACATATCAAAAACAATGCTTTTTTTTACTTTAAAAATTACTCAACTATTTTTCATACATTGTTAACTCACTCTGGTATTAAAATTTTAAGTTCTCACTTCAA
>CAMPDV010004463.1:7500-32760 GCA_946699065.1 Loxodes magnus
TAAGGTTACATTTAGATCGTAATGTTCTATTTTAGTATGTAAGTATTTTTTTTATAGGTTATTTTCAGATCGTAATGGGTTTAATATTGATTTAGGTGGTAAGTGTAATTTTATTGTTAATATAGAATGTAGGTTATTTTTAACATTATAAGGGGGTAATGAGGTTTTTAAATAAATTTTTAGGATGTAAGGGAATAATATTTTGTTATGTAGTGATGAGTTGAGAGTGAAGGACATTACGAACAAATTAAAACTTTACTTAATTAAGAATTAAAAAATATCTATATTTATAATTATTATTTTCTTATAAAGGTTAAGTAGTAAGTATACTTTAGTATATTTTAGAGTATGTATTTATAAGTTTACTCTATAAGTAAGTGCTTTTTTAAGATATAATAATTTATATAATATTACTAGTGTTAGATAGTTTCTAAGTATTTAGGATATTATGTTATTATATATTTGATTAATATTGAGAAGTAGGGTTAATCTTAATAAGAGGTTGTTTAATAGTAGTTTAGAGAGTTAAAGTAATAAATAAATATTGTAAAATGACTGTGTTGTAGGTGAGTATAGGTGGATAAAGTTTGTATTTGAATATTATTAAAAGGTTATATTATATGTTTTGAATTTTATTTTATTTCTTAAGTTTTAGTTGTAAGTATAAACTGCATCTTAAATTTTTTTAAGTTAGAATTATTTTCGATATTTTAGAATGTGGTTATTAAGTAAAACTAATATTAAAAGAGTTTTTAGAATTTAATTGTAAAAAAATTTTGGGGTTTATTAGGCATATAAAAATTTATATTTGAATTTTTTGTAAGTTACTTAATTTTTTTTTTGAAAAATTTTGAATTTTATGGATAGAAAATTCGTTTAAATATTTTTAAATTTTTTTTTAGAATTAACTTTAAATTTTTTTCAATTAATTAAGTCTGAATTTTTTTTAAGTTATTTAAAAAATTTTTCGAAAATTTTGAATTTTAGATTTAGATTTTGTTCTATTAGAAAGTTTTTTTTAATCAAAGTAACATTTTAAAAAACAAAAAGGAAATTTTTTTAGTATTATGTTAATTTATTTTTTAAGTATTTTTTTTTTATCGTTTTAAATTTCTTACTTTTTTTTTTACAAACAACTTAAAAGACAAAAAAATATTTAGAAGGTTGATAAATATTAAAAAAATGCAATTTCTAGCATAATCATCTTAAAAATATCTAGAATGGTTTTCAATGAGTTTTAAATTTACATAAAACATATTTTGCTTACCTAATTTTAAAAAGAATTCGAATGAGAAATAATAATATTCTTAGATTTTTTATTTATTTTTTTAAATAAATTAAGATCTAGTTTAAAAAAAATACGTACTCTGTTTTTGAAAATAAAAAAAAAAAAATTTATAAATTTTAAAAGATTTAATAATTAAGTAAATAGAAAAAACTGTATCTGAAAAATAAATTAAAAACTAAAGCATAAAAAATCTGAAT
Organism: Loxodes magnus; assembly: GCA_946699065.1. NCBI lineage: Eukaryota > Ciliophora > Karyorelictea > Loxodida > Loxodidae > Loxodes > Loxodes magnus. The sequence goes on from CAMPDV010004463.1 coordinate 8,986, forward strand.
TCATCTAAAATAAAAATATTGCTCTTACTTAATTTAAATTGAAAATATTCAGAACTAAATACAAAAAGAACTTTATATCGAAAATAAAAAATAAAACAAAATTTGAATCTTAGTTGAAGTAAAAATAAAGACATTAGTTGTTATATATATAGCTATTTAAAAATAAGATTTCGTTAATCTTTAAAAACGCTTACAACATTTTAGATATAGTTACTTTAAAAAAATAGTTTTTTAAATTCGTCATAAAAAAATTAACATTTAACTATAAACCACTAAGTTAAAGGTAAAAAATCTAAACGCCCTGAATTTAATTGAAATTTTTCATTAAAATATAATGTATCTTAATTAAATCTATTATATCTAATATATTATAAAACATCGTTAAAGATTTAAATTTACTTAATTCTCAAAACAAATAAATTACTTAATAAAATGTTCTAAGTTTCTTATAATGGACTTAGATGAGAGTAACATATTAAAAATCCTAAATGTAATAGAAACTATTGATTTAATCATAGTTTAAGCATAAAATTATTTTAATTTAATCTTTCATAAAAAATCATATATCTATTTTTGATAAAGGTAGATTAATAGAAGAAAATTAGTTCACAGTTAAATTCTCTAAGGTAAATATTTAATAATCTTTTTATCTTTTAATCAAGATTCTTATGTACTAAATTTTTACAATTTAAATATTTGACTGAAATATAAATTCCAATTTATTTATAAAAGTCTTACTCTACTACTGTAATGTTTTAAAACTTAATAGAGACATATAATTAAAAAAATTATCAAAAAAAATCTTTAAATGCATTATAAAACTTTAAACTATAATTAAAAAAGAGGCAAGCAATGAATATTCATAGGAAATTTTATTAACATTTAATTAATCAGAAGTAAATTTTTTATAATAATCATTTATTTATTCTTTTTATCGAATAGTATTACAGAAATAGTAATAATGAAAACATAACCTCGAAAAGTATTTTCTCATATTAATTTTATAAATTTATTTAAAGAAGCTATAAATAAATATTATTAAATCATAAATAAAACATTTAATTAACACTATCTAATATATTATTAAACTCTATTTAAATAAATTTAATAATAGTAAAAACAAATAATATAAAAGCAGTCTCTAAATAAATAGAAATTAAAAATAATTTTCGAACCAAATTCATCAAAATTAAATGAAATTATAAAAAAAGAGTATTTAACAAAATTTTGATAAATTATTAAAAAATAAATTATATTTTGATCAGAATTTATAGAATTAATTTTAAGTAAAACTAAGATCAATTTTTATTTAAATCTATAACTTAAAATCTTAATCTAATTTAAGACTTCGTTTTAATAAATAAACTAATTTAATAAAAAAAGCAAAAAATCTTTATTGCAAATAATAAGAATTAAATTATCCTAATTATTTAATAAACTGATGATCGAAAATAATTTTCTTTATCTTAGATAAGAAAAATAAATTTCGAAAAAAAATTAGTATCTAAAATTAGTTGAAGAAGATAAAAAAAAGTAAACGAAAAAAAAAATTAGCAAAAATATTACATAAATTTAATAAAATTTTCCTTTGTGTATGTACTTTTTTTTAATTATAATAAAATACTGCTATTTTTTCTAAATAAATTATTTTTGACATGCTCGTATCTTTTAAATTTTATAAATATTATTTAAACATTTTAATAATTTTTAATTTTTTTCTACATAGGTAAATTTTAGACGTTCTGACCTCTTTCACTTTTTAGATATTTGTAAAAATGTTTACAGATTAAAATAAACATTTTTGTTCTGCTTTCTATTTATACAGTTTATCTAAAGATCAATTTGAAATTAAAAAAATTATTACATCATAATTTTTCTTCTGAAATTAGTCTATAAATTATCAAACTTCTTAATTAATAAAGAAAATATCGACATCACTTATATTTGTTTAAATAATATCGAAAAGAAGCAATAGGAATTATTTGTATATTATTTGTTACTGAAAAGGAAAAGAAAGTAGATTAAGAGTTAAAAAAACTGTAAAAGCATACAAAATTATAAAATATATATTTCTTTTTTATTGTAAAAAATTTAATAAAAAAATTTTCAAATTCTCGAGAAAGTAAGAATAGTTTGCTTTTAAGTTTATTTTTAAGTTTTACTCCTAAAGATAGCAGAATACTATTTTAGGGACATTGATTTATAAAATATTTTGTTTAAGCCTTATTAGTTCGTATTATTTATTCAAACTAGCAAATTCTTCTTGCGAAGAAAACAAATAATATTAAATATTTAAAGAGAAGATGAAAATTTTTGATTTTTTATTGCAAATTATCTAAAATTAGTTTAAAAGAAAAATTATTTGTATAGGCAAGAGAATGCGGAAATTCGAATGTCTCATTTAAACTGTTTGATTTTATTTTTCTGTGCTAGATAACATCTTTAGTTCATGAAAATATTAAAGTACACTTCAAAGCGACTAAAAAATATGTGTGAATGTTTTTGAAGAAAGTGTATTAAAAAACTTTTTTTCGAAAATATATTTGCTTATAGCAACTCTAGTTAAAAAACTAGTTTAAACTATTTTCAAAATTTTGTATTAAAGTTTTTAAAAAAATGCGTGCTGAAAAATTTGAAATAAACGTAAAATTAATCATAACAAGAAATTCGCATTTATTTAAGGAAAAAAAAAGCAGAAGAAGAACTGATAATTTAAAAGTGATCAGTTCTATAATTATAATGAGCAAGCTTGTTAAATTTCTCTTTTTATATGAATCATTTAGATGAAAGGATACGTTTAAATAATTTATTTTTATTTATATACCTTCTTTTATTATTTAACTTTTTTGAAAATTGTTTATTTATCAAATAAAAAGTTACAGACATATATTATTTTAGATTTAATTTTTTTATAATATTTTTTAATGCTTCTGATCTCTTATTTTTAAAGAGATACGTTTATACTTAAAAGGAGATGCTTTTCGATTTATTTTTAATTTTAATCTGCAATTTTTTTAATATTTTTTTATTAATGGAGTATATTGAAATTTGATAAAATGACGTTAAATTTCTTATTAGATTTATTCTTTCATATTTTCATCTTTTTTAGATAATAAACTTTTAATTTTTATTCATTATTATTTTAAAAAGTTTTATTTTTTAAATTTTTAATCTTAATTAAAATAAAAAAATTATATAAAAGTTAATTTTGATTACACACGCAACTTTTTATATAAATTTTTTAAAAGATTAAAAAAAATTTCGTAAAATCAAGTTTAAATAATAAAATTTTTGGACATTTCTTATTTGTATAACATCCTTTTTAATTTGTATCTTTTTAATAATAAGGAAGTTTATATTTCAACCTTTAAAAAATTATAAATAATCATTTTTAAAATGGTAATCTGCTATTTATACAGATACCTTTTATGAATAGAAAAAGAAAATACTAGCAATAAATAAAGATAGATAATAAAATTAATTCTTATATTTCAAGAAAATGAAACTTCTTAAAAAAGAATTAAAAAAAATATAGTTAGAATTATATTATGGGAACTTATCTATATTATTATCTTAAGAGGTTCTATTTTTAAAGTAAGCATAAAAAGCTATGTATTAAAATTATTTTTACTAATTATTTTTTCTAAGCTTTATTTTAGTTTTTGTAATTTTTATATTTTTTAGAAAAAAAATTATAATTACATTTTAATAACTTATGAAGTAAACATAAAAAAATTATTTTTAATAATTTTTAAAAGAAAATAGCATTTTTTTGTTTTTCATATTTAAAACAAACATTTTAAAGAATAAGCTCTTTGTTCTTTATTTCATTATTTATAATGATTATACTCTATTTGAATAAACGAAATTAAGAATCAATTTCAAATTATTTTAAATTTCAAATAATATTTTAAAAGAATAAATTTGAATTGTATATTTTAAACATAAATACTGCTTAAAAAGATTAAATTAATTTAAGGAAAGATAGTTAAAAAAAATAGTCATTTTAAAATAAAAAACATTTAGATCTTTAATTTACTATTGGTGTTTTCTTTATAATTTATCTAATCATTTTTAAATATATTAAGTAATTTTATTATATAAATCATTTAAAATTAAATAAATTCATTTTTTTATATATAATATCTACATTTTATTTTTTTATTTAAAATTCAAGAATTAAAATAATTTAGAAAACATTAATTTAGTTAAATTTAAAAAATTAAATTTATTTATAATAAATATTTTAGTTATTTTAATATCATTTAAGATTCTTATTTAAACTTTATTTAAACTTAAAATGAGAAAAAGCATTTTTATCTTTGATAGTAACAAAAATTCTAATAGGTAATTCTTAATCTCTTTTTTCATCTTGAGAAATTAATAATTACAAATTTAGAAAAAAACTATTTTAAAAAATAAATGTTTCCTAATTTTTATTTGATATAAATGCAAAATTATTTTTATAAAATTTCTTGTATTTTGATAAATTATTTCTTTAATTATCGAACTTTTAAATTAAAAAATACAGTAAATAAAATTAATGAATTACTTTTATTTAAATCCAATTAAAAGAGATTTTAAATAACTTAAATTCAAAGAATAAAAATTTTATTTTTTTAAACAAATAAATACATTATTTTCACAATATTTTTATGTAATAAAAAACATATTAATATTTATAAATAATAAGAAAAGTATTTTTTAAACAAACAATTACAAATGTTTAACAAAATCTTAAATATGGAATAACAAAAAAGTTTATCTTAATTATTTATAAATCTTTTACCAATTTTTATAAAATTTGAAAAACATATTTAAAATGTGAAATTTTTTAAATTTAAAGAAAAATAATCATCATTTTAATTTTTATTAAATTATTTTTAATGATTAAAGAAATCTTATTAAGCAATAATTATAAAAAATAAATTATAATTTATCACTAAGATAGAAAAATACTAAAAATTCAAAAAAGCATTTAAAAAAATTAAAAAAACATAAAAATTATAGATAAAAATGTAAGAAAATATTGAAGGATGAATATTTTAACCTGAATATTCTTTAGTTATTTTTATAAAATTTATAAGCAAAATATATTTCATAAAATAATTTTTATGTGTTCGTAAATTTCCTTGTTTAATGCCAATAATTATACAATTATGTCTTAATATTTAAATATTTAATATCTTATAGTTTATTATTATGCCTTATTATTTAAACTTTTAAATAGTGAATAAGAATTTTAAAATATTAATTTTAAAAAATCAAAATAATCTATTTTAATAATTAGTATTTATTTTTTATTTTTTAAGTTAAATGTGTGAATATTTAATATAATTGTTTATCTATATATAAATTATTAAAATGATAGAAGAATTAAATTTAATCTTCTAGCATTTATAATATTAAGGGATATTTTAAGTTAAAATATGTTTTTAAATATAAGAATTATAGTAATTTAATTTTCGTTAAATATTTTATTTAAGTATAATTTTCCGATTATTAATAAATTAATAATAATAGCTTATTTAAATTTCTTTAACTGAAAATGATAAATTAATTAATTTTGCATAATTATAATTATAATAAGTTTAATTAAATTTTTATTTATAAATTAATAATTTATACTTAACTTTAAAATATAATAAAAGTTAGTTAAGATTATTATTATAATTACTTATATTATTTAGATCTAAAACTTTTACATTCATTAATTTTATAATTATTTATAATACTTTATTAATTTTATTTTATACAGTTATCTCTAAAGATATGTTTCACTTTATTTACTTTTTAATTAACTAAATTATTGTTTTAATTATGGTAGTCATTAATTATCAAATGTGAACCTTTTTATTTTATAATATAGTAATCAAATGCTTTTTGTTAACCAATTATTAAAAATTCATATCAAAATTATGAAAAGCTTCCTTTTTATTAATTTTCAATTGATACAAAGATAATTAATTCTAGCTAAACATATAATTATTATATAATTTTAGATTTTTGATATAGTATTTTTAATATTAATATCTTACTATTATAAAGTATTATTTTAATTATATTTTGTTATCATTTAGAATTTTATATTATTAAAGTCATAAAGCTAATGTTTCGTTTGCTTTACTTAGAACTTCAATTCCTTTTAGATATTTCTTCCTTTATATTATCTATGTTTTATTAATTATAGTTAAATAAAGAGTTCTTTGAATGGCTTTATTAGCAATTTAATTAGTTTTTAGAATTTAAATTTTAATATTTATTTATAAAAATAAATGGATAAATTAAAGCTATTTATTAATAATATTTCACTTTAATAAAAGAGTTATTGTAAGAAATTGTTTATTTATATTTAAAATAAAAAAATTTTGACATCTATTACTGCAAGAATTGCTTCCTTCAATAAGACTCTAATAAATGTTTTTAATGTTTTTTAATAATAATCTTGATCTCATCAATTTTTAATTATTCTTGTTTCAGTCTCTCTTTTATGTCTTCTTTTTTACTTTTTCCATTTCATATAAATCTAAACTTTTTGACAAGTGAAAACGATTTTTAAGGGTAAAAGGAGGCTTATAAGTTTTTGTAGGAGTTGTATTTGGAATTTCTGATCGGAAAAGGCAGAAATGGGAGGAGTAGGCAATGACAAGTGAAAACAATTTTTAGTTTAAAATATTTCATCAAGATTAAGGTTTTTTTATTGAAGTATGCTTCTTTTTTTCACGCCTTTTAATTTTAGAATTTTTTCAATTACATATTCAAATTTTTTTAATCATTTTTTTTCTTATAATACTGTCTCATATCTCTTGCAGCTTACTTTCAACATATTTTTTTAGCCCTTTATTTTTTTATTGACTTTGTTTTCTGATTAGTTTTTTCATAAATTTTTCCGATTTTAAAACTTTTAAGACATGTAGCTTTTTTTGATTTTAAATTTTTTTCTCTTTGTGTTTTTAAGCGCTAATGAGTAAGTACTCTTTTCTTTAAAGTAATTAATTTATTTATTTGAGTACTAACTTTTTTTTAATTTTAAATCAATTTCCCTCTTCCTTCGTGACTACTGAAATAACTTTTATTTAAATACATTTTAGGGTTTTACTTCTATTTCTTCTTCGTTTTTTTTAATCTTTCTCTGTTCATTTAAGTGTTTATCTTTTTTATAAAATCCTTTATCGCAGATACTTTTTTCTCTCTATTTTCTCAGTTGCCTTTTTTTCCTCCTTATTCTTATGTTATTTTTCTTTTTCTTTTGAACTTATTTGATCATAGAATTTTTTTCAATTTCTTCACTCAAATTTCTTTCGAATCGCGAAAGTATCATTTCTTAACTTTTTTTTTGTTTTATCTTCTTTTTCTTTTACTTATTTTTTTTATAGAATGTTACTTTCTGCTCTTGTCTAGCTTCTTTTTAGTTTTTCCAGTCTATTTTTTTGATCTTTTTTTTTAGCTAGTTATTTTTTTCGGAATTTTTTATTATGTTTTTTAATTTTTTTGCATGATGGTCTTAGTTCTCTTTCTCAAGTCATAAGATCAATTTTATTCCTTCCGCTAGGCTGAGTTTTACCATTCGCTTCTCATTATCCTTTCTCAGTTTCCTAACCTCTGCTTGGTGGTTTATCACTATTTAATCAGCCACTTCAAGCTCATCTGGCTAGAATTTTTAATTTCGGACACACATATACCCGATAGATCCAAAGATGTAAATTAGTAATTCATCCAATTCAATATCGTTATACTATTAGTTGCCGCTATTTATAAAGAAACATTAGTACTGGACATTCTCACTATCTCCAATAGATTTTATTACACACTTGAATTATTATTTGCAGAATTTGAATTATAAATCTCTCCCATAAACTATAGTATCTCCAGATTGTCCACTATCAAAAATTTGTTTATATTGTGAACCTCTATTGCTTATGCCTTAGCGGATGAAACTAAATCTATAATATTTTTTGCCACATAGTAATCTCTTATCGATGCATGAATAAACTCAAACCTCTTTTTATTATTCTATTCCTTTGTCTATATCAAACACCCTATATGGTTTTAATCGTCTGTAAACTACTCTATCCACTTTTGATTCACTTCATCAAAGCTTGATATCTCCACCGAACCCTGTAACATCTCCCATGCCGCATTCACTTAGATAGTTTCAAACAACTTTATTTACTAGTTGAGCACCTTACTTTTTAAACCCTGATTTTACAATTTTTCTTAGGTTCTTTTGTTTCACTAAACTATGAAAATCTCATATATTCTAGACTTTTAAACTACTTAACCACTTTTTAAATAATCTAATATCTCTTCCTCACTCAAACAAATATATAGCTGAAAGGGATTACTGATAATTTCTTTCAGACCAGGTATTCTCTATATTAATGCCATCATCTCTTATATTTAAGATGCTTCCACTTGACTTGGACTTTATTATTACTGGTTCTTCTTAACTAGGACTTTTTCTATATATTTTTCTATCTAAACGATATCGAATGGCTTATATACAGTTCCTATAACTCTTATAATTAGACTCTTTCGCTACTGTATGGTGAAAAATAATGTTGGTAATTTTTTTCTTTTAATGCATAATTTACTCTACATGTTATTATATATTTTGCCTGAGGATACTTTTGCTTTAATTTATTACTACTGATAATAGCCTTGCATTCTCCCAACTCATCATACACGTCAAATAAGAACAGAATCTTTCTAAATTTCAATGTCTCATTTCTTTCTATTTAATAATTATCTAAAGCAGATTCTATTAATTTGTCTTCGAATGCTTTTATAGTTGGGAGATACACATATATGGATAAGTATTCATGTTTCTAGTCTAGATATTTTAAGGCTAAAATCTTCAGGAACAAGGACTTTCCAGAACCGGAATCTCCCAGAAGTAATAATCCTGTCTTAGTATCGTTTTCTAAAAATTTCAAGGTCAAGATCATCCTCAGCTTATGAATTAGGATTAGGAGCGCAAAGTAAGCTTACGTAATATTCTTTCTTCTCCGAAACCTCTTCTTTTAAAGTCCTTATCATATTTTAATATATACTACTGCTAATGCCCTTAAGTGCCAACCAATTCTCTTCTATTATTTAAGTAAATAAAACAAAATGCTCTGGATCCATTAATAATTCTAGAATTATCTAACGATCTTTTACATTCTTCTTAAGTTCTCTTTTTTTAACTTAAATATTCTTTCCTTATAAGTGCAAACTATTTGGTTCTTTTCTAAAGTCAATTCCAAAAATGTCTTCATTGCATAGTACCTTATCTACCAATCCTTGTCGTCACATAGTTTTTCTAAAAGCTTACATGAGTCTTCTACCAATTCTGCACTAGCTTACGGGTTTTTTATCATGTGTTTTAGAAGATAGCATGCTCTAAATCTTAAGTCTATTTTTTCTTTCAAAATAATATCTCAAAATTGGTAAAAATTTTATTTTGAGTATTGTCTCACTAAATCACATGCAAGAGCATCTAAGACTCGTAATCTAATAATCTTTTTATAGTTGAGCTTCTAATTTACCCAACCTTTTCCTCATAAGAAAAACTCCTTTATAATAGAGATCGCTTCTAACCCTATAAATCCAACTCCAAACGTCAAGGCAATTATTCATTAAGCAACTTTTAAAATCTTACATAGAATTCCAAAATATTCGGCTTCTTTGCTATCTGGAATATTCTCCAGAATCATCAAACTAAATCTTAAGTAAAAATCTGGTTCTGGACCTCCAATCCTATTTTTATTTTTATTTACTAACTTTAAGCTATCATTTATTTTTAAAATGAGCTCTTCTTTTGTTTTTTCATTTATAAAGGAGTTTTACTCGTTCTTCTAAAGCAACATAGCCAATAACTCAGGAAGATTTCGTACAAGCTACTCTTTCAAAAGCAAAGACCATCCTTCAGCATACTTATGGGAAATAACATCAATGAATTGTTTTATAAGAACTAATGGATCATTGATATTGGCAAACTTATTCTTTTTAATTGTTTGAATTCCTTGTAGAACTTTATCCATCTTTTATTCATTCAAACCTTCTTTAAGAGCTACAATCCTTCTTGATAAATCTTTTGTTCCTTATTACCAAAAATTTGTTCATTTTCTTGATATTTCTAACTTTTATCATTGCTTAACCCTTATTTTGATACTGGCTAATTACTCTACTTATCTTTATTTTTTTAATCTTTAAATTTTTTATCCTGAGAACCACAACAATCTCTTCTTTTAGCTTCATTCTTTTCTAAATATTTAGCTTATCTCTCTTATTAGAAATAAGCTTAATTTTTTAATCTATAAGATTCATTTAATTATTCTAGCACTTTGTAATTGCATGCCTTTTTGAATCAGCAAAATAAGAAATGTTTTGAAGTAAGTTATAATATTCAAATTGTTGAGATTACTATAAAGAGATCTTTATCTAATTATTTGGAACTTGTTCATCTTATGAATCTAGGAAAGTTTAACTCTCTTTATGATTCTTGTATTCATATTCATTCATTTAATTACTTGTAGTTTAGCGTTCACTCCTTTCTAGTGTCTTTTGATGATTATTAATCATCTTCATAAAGAAAGGCGAACCAAATCGGATTAAAAGAATATGTGACTTTAAGAATTCATTTGTCTAGCTTTATTACTGAAAGCCTTGATAGTTTCTCAGAACTTAACTGAAAAGATAGCAATTCGAATTGCAAATTCCAGTAAACATTTTATTATCTTAAAGACTAAATTCTCTTAAATACCTTAAATTATATAAAACATTAAATAAAATCAATTAACATTATCTTTATCATCTATAACTGTAAAAGCTAATTGTCTAAATAATTAATAATTAAATCATTTTATACTCTAACTCTATAAACCTAAAACTAATTAAAAGCAGCTAGCTTTAAATTAAGTATATTAAATAGATTTAATTCTTAAATATAGTAAAAAGAAAAAGAATCTAATGAATCACAATTAAAAAGCTAATAAATAGATAAGTAACAAAGTATCAAATTGAAAACAGCTAATTTATACATGGTAAGCATTAAATTTATTAATTTTAATAGGCTTTGCCGATAGCATCCTACTTGATATCCAAATAAACTTATAAAATAGCCAGAAATTTGCTTATTTTTTACATAGCTTAAAATAAATCTAATAATTAAGTCTAAAAGCTTTTATTTTCTATTTTACTGAGAGTATTTTAAGTTTCTAACTGAAAAATATAATTAAGATACTAATTGTAATACTAATTGAAGAGGTTCTACATAATTAAAAATAAATAATTAGTTTCATAACAAATTCAAAACTAAAAAAGAAAATCTAAAGAAGACAATCTATTAATAAGCTCAAAAAATAGATTTAAACTAATAAAGTTTTTTATTAGTTAAATAAGGAAAATGATTACTATTTAATATATTATTTTCACTAAAATTTCTTAATAATAAAAATTAAATAAATAAGAAAAGAAGCTTATTATTCTAATTAAATAAGCTTTAAATAAAGCTTTTAATAATAGTAGAATCATATATCTAATATCATAAAAATATAATAATTTCTATAATTAAGGTAATAATAATTAAGATTATATATATTATATTTAATAAAAAGTAAAGCATAAGATAAAAGAAAAACTTATTTTAACTAGTTAACTTTATTTAAATTATATTAGAATTGGAGACTTAGCTTATTAATAAGAATGATTATGATAATTTACAAATAAGAAAATTAAAGTCATAAATCTAAAAGAAATTAATAGATATTACAAAATTAAAATCTTAAGACTTTAAGGATTTACTGAAGCTATTAAAACTATTTTTATTTGAAAGAGAAAAAAGATTAATTGAGCAGAATAAGTATAAAGCACTATAAAATATTCGCTGAAAGTAAAATCAAGAAATATAAAATAAACAAGAAGAAAGTATTATAATCAGATTAAATTTCATTTAGAGATTCAGAAAAATCTTAAAAAAAAGAAAGGAATGCCTCATTAAATAATTACAGAAATGAAAAAAATAGATATAGAAAAATAATTTAAGACCATAAAAATGAGCTACAGCTTTCAATTCTATAAATGAAAAGAGAAAAATGAAATTTAAAGAAAGATATTTAATGTAATAAAAAATATGAAATAAGACATAGATAAAGATAACTAAAATGAAATCAATCTAGAAAGCCAATTTTAATTTTCTCTAGTCAAATTTTCTTAGCCTGTACTTATAGAAGTGCCTGAGGGATTTTTAGCAACTATTTCACAAAATTATTTAAGATATCTTAAGTTTAAATTAGTATTATAAAGCTTACCTTTAGATATTTGCAAAAAGCTGAAGAAATTTTAAAAGATTAAAGCTAGAATATAAATATTTAAGTTAACTATATTTAAGTTAACTATATTTAAATTATTGTTCTTTACAATCTTTAAAATATAAACTTTATAAATAATAGATAAAAGAAGTACTAACTAATCTATAACTACTAAATGCATTTAATTATAAGGAAATGTCTATAGCTAAAATAATAAAGTATTGTAACTAAATAAAGGAAATTAATAATAAAATTAAAGTTAAAAATAATAGCATTAGTAAGCTTATATATGTAATTTAACTAAGGCTTAATAACCATTACTAAGAAGCTTAGTATTTTAAAATTAACTAATAAATTAAACATTCCTTTCTTAAGTTAATCTTAATCAATAGATATCTTATATTACTATTACTATTACTATTATTACTATTTATTTATTAAACTATATTTCCATTAAAATAATTGAATGAACTACATTAGCTGATAGCTATCTTAAAATATTAGAAAGATACTAAAGATTTTAAAATAAAATATATAAACATTGTGCTTGATACACAGTTAGAATAATTAAATAAAATAATTATAGATATAATCACTAATATAACTAACTATTATTAATTTATTACCTCAAGAATTAAAATAGTGTCTTAAATTTGGATCTGAGATTGATTAATAGAAGCTACAGTTAAGCCTTAATTATTTATGTGGTTGTCTCATAAGAAAGAATTAAAATAAAAATAAGAAATACTTATAAATTTAGAATAGCAAATAAAAAAATAAAGCTTAGAATATTAAAACCTAACTGGAGATTATTATTTCTATAGAGCTAAGATTTTCCTTTAATTTTAAGAATCTTTTTTTTTCAAATATATTGATATATTTAAATAAATTTAATTATCTCTTAACTTTAATATTACTCTAAAAATTTGCTTTAGATGTAATCTAGCTTAATAACTTTTTTAATTCTAGTTAATTTTAAAATTCGAAAATCAAATAAAATGGATAATATTCAAACTAAAACATAGAAAAACTAGCCCACAGCAAAAAAGTAAAATTTGCCAATATTTAACAAATAAAGAAGAGATGAAAGATTGATCTTTCTATTTAAAATAATTAAATTGATAGAAGATTCTTACTCTATAGTCCATCTGATACTTTTACTATTAAAAATACTATGAAAGTTTAATCTAAGTAAAATGAGCTTTAGCTAAAATAGAATTAGGAGATTGAGGAAAAACTTTAGTGAATTTTCTTCTGATTGATCAAGATGAATTACATTTTATCTCCGGGAAAAAATCTCCTTAAAAGCATAATTTTATAGTATTAAATAGAAGGAAAGCAAATAGGTTGGAACTATCTTTAGATCAAAAAATAAGAATAGGTAAAAAGGATAAGATCTGAAACTTCTAATATGAGCAGAACTAGTTCAGTGACAAAAAGATGAGTTAATCTTAGCAAACATTGAAAATGACTAAAATTTTATCAAGCTTTGAGACATTTTAGAAGAGTCTGAATTTTCCATAGCAATTAAACCTCTGAAAATCACTAAGACTTCCTGTTGATACTAAATTAAACTGAATCTCAATAAGTTCATAAAAAAGTAGAGTTTATGCATATCTTATAGCAAATAAAGAATACTGTAAGTATTATTTATTTAGATGCTAGAAAAATATCTATTTATTCTAGAACTTGCCAAGCTTTTTGATCTTAAAAGTTCAAGAGGCTTAGTTCTATAACAAGCTGAAAAAATAGCAGCTATAAAATCTAAAAAGCAATTAGGAGTTTAAAACGGATTCTAAGAGATAATTTATAGCTTAGCAGCAAAATTTAAATAAATTTAAAGAGACATTAGAAAAGCAACTCTTTCTTTTTAACAAGCTAGACTTCAAGTGCTCTTAATTCCTCACAAGTAATTTTGAATTTTTTAAGTTAATTTATAAAGTACAGATCTAATTAATAAAGTAGAGAAAACTTAGTAAAGATAGAGATATTAAAGTTTGACAGGAAAAATTATAAGTGTAAGTGAAACTTGTAAGTTTCTTTGTAAATTCTAGAGAATTAAGAAAAGCAGATTCTCGGGTCTGAGTGTTGGGGAGAGAGTTGATAGGTTGAAATAGTTAGCATGATTACTTTAGAAAATGTTGCCGGCTGAAAATAGTCACTAACTAAATATGAAGAAGAAAACCCTATTGATTCTTTAATAAACTTAAGAAACATCTGGATTATTAATTTAGCATAAAAAAGAAATTTACCTTGAATAAATATGGAATAGTCAGTAGCTTTAAATAAGCACTAAAAGATTAAAGCAAACTAAATTAGAATTTTTAACATTCAAGCTTAAACTTACGTTGAGATTATATACGTTAGTTCTAAGAAGTTTGATTGCTGATCCTTGAGAAATAAAATAAATATTGCTGGCAATAACTAGCAAGACTCTAAATAATTGAATCGGGTTTGGGAGTTTATCTATTAAAAGATATCGGAAGCTTACTTAAAAAAGACATAAATAACTAAAAAATTTAACTTAGAGAAAAGTGTATGGCTTCAGCTTTATATTACTAGAAAAATAGAAAAAAGTACTCAGTTTACTACAAGAATATTCTGGCAAGGTGGAAACATGTCAATTAGTACAAAATTAGAAAAGACTGAAGAAAAAATTAACTAAACAAAAAATTTTGAAACAACTGCTTCAGCGATTTTTAATGGCTACGACTAAAATAGAAACTTATCTACTAGGAGTTGAAGATAATTAGCCACTAACTCCATAAAATACTTGGAGGCCTCAAGAAGATTAGCTTCAGTAAATTCAGCCAAAAAAAAAGTAAAAAATAAATCATACGAAATAAAAAGAGCATATTATTCCTAGTGTCTAAATACATATGAATAACTCAGGGATACTTTTGAAAAAACTTAAAAATAAATTAACGAGATATAGTCACTTAATTAGATAGATCTGAAAAAATATCTTGCTTTAATTTAAGCCATAGCTTAAATTAGATAAAGGACTGAAAACTATAAAAGTAAGTTTATCATTTTGATTGAATTAGGCAAAATCTTTAAAAGATTTAATAATCATGCATAAATTCTTAAATAATTTTTTAAAGTTGTTCGAAAACATCTTTTAGCTTTAAAACTTTAGGACTAATTCCTTTAGATAGCAAAACAAGAATATCAAATGATGATAATAAATTATTGTCTATTTATTAATGATTAATGAAAAGCTCTATCTATTCTTACTAAGCAAGCTAAAACATGAATAGATAGTTTTAAAATAATAGATTTATTGAAGTATAATTAAATTAGAGTATTGAGAACTTGGCTATATAATGTTTTGCTTGATATTATGGTTATTAAGGATGATTTGGTAAAATGATAGATTTAAGTTAGTTGTATTAATGATTTAATAAGTTATAGTAATAATATTGACTTAAGCACTTCTAACTATGACTAAGATTGGTTATTAAATAATAGGATTAATTTGAATTATGAATATATTAGTTTTACAAGCATTTTACTTACTGTTTTAACTAAAGTTATATAACTGTTAGATTTCTTTGATATTAGTAGGTATTTTAAATAATCTAGCAGTCTAATATTAAACATATAATTAGTATAATTGTAAGATTAATTAACTTAAGATATTATAAAGCTACTTATTAATATTCCTACTAATCAATATTACTAACTACTCTAATACTCTAGTCATCCTTTAAAATCAAATCTATTATCTACCTATTACCAAATTGTTTTAACACTTTAACCAAAAAAATCTAATCTTGGAACTAAAATTAATTAGCTATAATGAAAAAGCAAGACTGACTTACAAATAATTATTATAAATTATTAACCTGGAATGCAATCTTCTTTATGCTTAAAATATAAGCTATAAAGGTACAAGAAATTTAGAAATAAAAAATAATTCTTTGAAGCAAAATTATTTGAAATATATGAAGAGTAGATATAATGAGAGGGTTATTCTTTTGTAATAAATAAAAATTTATTAAAACTAAACATAAAATTAAGGAATAAGCAAGTCTATTAAGATAAGCTTATATTTAAGTTTTATTTACTTAGCCTATATTTATGTTAATAAATTACAATATCTATCAATTATAATATTTACATAATATTATCATATCTTCTTAAAATTATAACCTCTTTATACTCATCTAATATTTATATATTTATAACATCCAAATAAATAGTCAAATTAATCTTAAAGTCTACAACTCTTTTATTTAAAAAAGGCGGCAGATTTAATTAAAGATAGCATTCAAACAATAGAGTGTCTTTCTATTTATTAAAGATAATTAATAATTAGATACTTCTTAATTATATTAGCTTTTAACTATTTCCTCTTCATCTTTTTATTTAAATACATACTAACTTAAATACCATCTTATCAGACTAATCATCTAAAAAATATAATTAAAATTAGAATGGGTTAATTAGAGCAGCTTCAAAATTAGACTCACTTTTCATTAAAGGTTGTTAAATCTGTAAAATTAAGTGGCTAAAGCGGATAAAAGGAACCGATAAAAGCTGCAATCACAAGAAAATTCGATTCTTTACTTAAAAAAATTTTCTTGTAATAAAATAGGAAATCTAAAGCAAGAGTAAATGATGAAGTTTTAAAGACTATGATATGCGGATCTGAGAGAAAGAGGTATATTATGAGATGTAAGTACTTAAAGACAAGGCTCAAACTTAGAAAGGAAAAATTATCTGATTTTTACAGCCATTTTATCTTAATTATTTTAAAAGAGAAATAAAATCAATGCGTAAGATATGTTACTCAATTAAACCATATAATATATTAATAAACTCTATATCTAATTTAGATAAAGCTTTCAAAAAGCCATAAAATATTAAAGCTATGTAAATAAATAAACTTAAGCTTAATATAATCCTACCTAAATTAGTTCCTATCATCATGATTTAATAGTTTTTAAATTTAAAATAATATTATTAACTAAACTAAGCTTTTTTAACTATTTTTCCTTCCTTTTAAATCTACTTTAACACTTAATTGTCAAGTTTCTGATTTTTTTTAATTAAAAGGATTCTTTCTATTAAATGTAAAATTCTTAGACAATTTTAAGGAATAGATTCTTAAATCCATTTTTATCCCAATTCTCTATTTATTCAATCTGATTATTCATTACAATTAAGTAGCAATGATTTACTTTAATATGCTAGTATGTTTAGTGAAAAGATTTAAAGTGAATAATAAAGAATAGGGATTAGAGAGTTATATATAGGTGTGATACAAGTGATAAGTGTATGCTAACCTTTTAGTAATAGTTAAAAGGTATGAAAATGGATATTGAGTTGTGTAAAAGCAAATTACTATATTACTTTAAAACATTCTTTGACATTCTAACATTTTCATATCATTTTTTCCTTTAAGTTAAGCTCATCTAATTATCTAATAATTATTCTAACAAAAGTGGAAATAAACTAATTTTTGGCTGTAATGGTTGCCTAATAAAAGAAAGTTTAAAATAATATTGTAACTTAAGTTTTAATTAATAGATATATAGAGATAATTAATTACTTTTTATTAATTCTATTATATAGCATTATAATTCTAAACATCATTACTTATACTCTTTACTTTCATTATTTATCAACTTACCATTTTATCTATTATTACTATCATCTACTAAGATGTTTTCCTTCTATCTCATTCAGCTTCTAAGTTTTTATATATTAAACTCTAAGTTATTCTAAAGTAAATAAAAACTAATTTAATCTACCTAATAAGCACTAATTCTTATAGCTTATGAACTAGTACATTATTAAATTTAATATATCTACTACCAATCATCTACAATCCTACTTCTTTCAATCTATTTATCATTTCTGTATTAGCATTGTTTTAACTATACCCTTTAATAATAAATTTATTAATTATCATATTTAAGTTTTCAATCAGCATTCTCTTATATTCATTTAAAATAAATCTAATTCTTTTTAAGCATTGTTATAAAGATGCTATAAACATTCTTATTAATCATTCTTATTTTCTCTTACATTTTAAAATTCCTTTCTCTTTTAATTTACATTACCTAAGTTAGTCCAATACTCTTTTTACTTTATATTAACTCTAGTTTTAAAATGTAAGAGACTCCTTCTAAAATTATCAAATTAGGAGTTAATATTTGTAATTATATCCTATTAATCATTGAGACTATTACTCACTTCCTAGCAGCATTCGAATAATTTTCTTAGAGAGTAATTAGATTAAACTCTGCTCTACTAAGATTCCTTAAAATCTTGAGGTGCTTTAACTCAGAATAGCAAGTTAACTTTTATCCTTCTAATAAGTTTGATTTCAGACTCACTTATTAGGCTGTAAATGAACTTAATCTGATTTATTTATTTAGACAAAGCCCATTAATTTTGAAAGTTTTAAAAGCCGTAATTCGATATAATTTAAAGTGATAACTAGATAGACCAGCTCAAAGATTTTAGTCAGATGAAGTTATTTAATGAATTGCAATGATTTAAGTAGTAAAGAGAGCATATCCTAATTATTACCAAGACTAGATAGCTTAGAGATTTTAATATAAATTGGAATTAACTGTCTTAGCTTAAACTACCTAAGGCTTTAGTCTTAAAATTTTGATCAAACAATGTGAGCTATCTGGAGTTTTAGTAAAAGGCTATAGATCTTACTGTCCAATCTGAGAAGGAGAATTGCTTGAAGAAGATGAACTGAATAGGAAATATCACAAACCTATTAAGTACAAACTTAATAGAAGATTAATATAATAGATAGATAATACCTGATCATTATTTTAGTAGACAGCAAAGGTAAAACTATCGCATATCTGAATATATGAGATAGATATCTAATACTTCTAATTTCTAAATTTGCAGAATCTCAACTTAAATCAAAGTCAAATCCAAGATTTCCCATTATCAACTCCAAGAAGCTGATAAAACTGGTAGTTAGACAAAACTAAATCTTTAAAGTTGACAGAAATTGAATTTTCCTTAAACTAATTAAAAATTCTGAAAAATCTGGATAGTTATACTTAGTTGTAGTGCTTAAAGTTTCATATTATAAAAGTGAATCTTAAGAGAAAATGCCCATTAAGATGTAAAGTTTGACTTTCCTTGAAAAGATATACTTACGATAAAATCACTTTGATCGTAAGTATTACCAATTTTAAAGTAGACGCTAAAGCTCTTAAAACAGAAAGCCAGTTAAGAGACAGTAAAATTAGAAAAGTATGAGTAACAGAATAAAAATTAGAGCTTTAATCGATCTAGTTTAAGAACAAGTTAGAGTAACTAAATTATAATATAGTATGAAAGGATTAAAACCTTAGATTAGGATTAAGTAGATGAAAAGAAAAACAAGAACTTAAATTTATGGCTGGAAATCTTGCTGATCTACTAAGTGAGAAAATTAAAATAGCAAGCTATTAAGAAAATTCTTAGTAAAAGTTAAATAACTTAAAGTATGCTAATTAGTACCTTTCAAAAGGCTAATATCACTTATAGCCGAAAATTAGACTAATTCCAAGAGATGGGTAAGATTCTTTTAAATCCTTTCAGAAAGCTAAGATCCGTTTCACCTATGGAGATCTTCATTTCATCCATACTTCTTAAGAAATTAAAAAGACTAAGGATTTTTAAAGCTTCATGGTTATCAAAATTTAACACTATCATAACTGAAATCACAACTG
Source organism: Loxodes magnus (assembly GCA_946699065.1). Lineage (NCBI taxonomy): Eukaryota > Ciliophora > Karyorelictea > Loxodida > Loxodidae > Loxodes > Loxodes magnus. Next base: position 28,979 of record CAMPDV010004463.1, read on the forward strand.
AACAGACTTAAGATTGGAATGAAATAGTAGCTCTAAAATATAAAGAAGAACTCAATGAAATAAAGCTAAATTCCATTAGATATTTATTTAAAAGCATCAAGAGACATATTCAGAAAAATATAAGTCTTATTCTCAAAAAGCAAGTTAGAATACTATTGGCATGTAATGTGATGCAGCTTGATCATCAAAGATATAAACTGAAGATTTACAACTTAAGTTTATCGCTAGGAAGATTTTCTAAAATTTTTTCAACAGAGCAATTTAAGAATAAATAAGGTTTAACCAATCTTGAAAGATAAAATTAAACTAATTAGTAGATATAGAAAAAGCTAGTGAGGTAAAGCAGCTAGATATAGACAAATTATGCTCTGATATCCCGGAAGAACTAAGTAAAAGAAAATTTTTAAAATTTACGAGTTTCAAAATAATTAAACTAAAAAGAGTAACAATAGAGAAGTAGCCAACGTTTGTAATTAGAAGCATTATAAGGATAAGACAGAATATTTTTAAATTTTTCTTTACTATCTCCAGATCTACTTGGAGATATTAATTAAAGTAAGCAATAAATTTAGAAAAAAATAATGATAATCAAAATATAAGCGACAGGTTGAATAGTAAAAGGAGCTATGATAAAAAATAATAAAATTTAAAGAATCAAAAAGTTATGCTGTTTCAAGAGTGTTTCAGTAATAAGCTCTCAGATTCAGTTAAATTTAGAAAGCCATTTAAATTCTTATTTACAAAACAGATATACTAGTATAAAAAACTCCTTAAGTTTTATAAAGCCTATAACAATATTAGAGCAAAAAGGGATTCAATTTATGCTATATGATTAAATTACTCAGAAAAAATCAGTCTATTCTATTAGCTTAAGCTAAACATCCAAGAAGTTAGGGATATATAGAAAGTTAACGAATGCTAAGATAAAAGAAATGATAATAAGAAAGAGGTAAAGAAGCATACTTTGGCTTAAGGATACAATATCAATAAGAATGACTTGTATGAAAAGTTCCTCGTCTACCTTGTTCAAATAGAACCGTGAAAAAAAAGCTAAAAAGTAATAGCATATGACTTTAAAAGAAACTTCAGTATCTAGAAAAAATATCAAAGTATATTGGTTGAATTAAAAAAGTAAGGATTTATGCATAAAATACTAAGAAAATCTAAAATTATCAAAGTAAAATATTAAATAGCTGTTTATTAAAGAAAGAAAATCGAGATATCTACTAAGGAAAAAAGGAAATAAAAGGAAAAAGAGCTTTCTAGATTGTAGAGATATATGTAGTAGAGTTTAAATTCACAGATCATTAGATTATTGATTTAGCACTTTAAGATGTTCTAAACTGTTTTTGAAATAAAAATAGATTGATGAGTACTAAAAGCTAATTTGTTTAGATAAAAAGAGCCTAAAAAGTTTTTAAATTCAGAGAAGGTCTTGAATAAAGATGCTAGTTGTTAATTAAAAAAATGAAGTGATAGTCATCAAACACGATCAAATAGTAAATTTACTCGTCTAATTAAAAGAACTAAAGTAGAAATATTTTCTTAATCAAAATATGTTTATATTACAAGGTAAATTTCTGCCTTTATAGATTTAGAAGTGAAGCAATATAATTTAAACTATCGATAAATCACAAGCAAAGACTTTATACATATTCTCTTTCAATAATCAAGCTGTTAAAGCTTGCTGAGAATTAAGCATAATTTGGTATGCATGGTAAATTTTTATATGTAGGATTAAGAAATTATAAGCACTTTGATTTCTTTATCAACGATATCTACAAGAAGGTTTTAAATATGAGTAATTTAATATTTTATTGTATAGGTAAAATAGCAAAGAATTGAACGATATTCAGTCTTTAAAGTATTTAATTATAAAAAAAGCTTAGCAGGGTAATAAAAGCTTACACTTATAAATTATATGAACTGATTAACATAAACGCTAACTGAATTTTGCTTCTGCTTACGAAAATTTCAGAATATTTGAGCAAATAATAAACTCTTAATATGGATTCAACGTTTCACGGAAGCCCCTTATGTTACGATAGCTTAAAGCAAATTAAAGAATCAAGTATAGCAGAAAGACATAAACCTAAACTAATTTTCTTTGGCAAAGGAATAGTAAATTCTTTCATTGAATATTTACTAGATAATCTTGCCTGGAAACATGAGAAAATGAACTACTAAGCTTCAATAATTGTAAAGAGAAGAAATATATAAACTTCATTTAGAAAAACTTTCTTCCAGGCTGCTAAATCTATTTTCTTTCCAACAAAGAGAGTTAACTCAGTTTTCTATTCTTAAATCTGATTAGCATGGCAAGCTCTAAACAAATGGACATTCTTCTTATATATCAGCTTAAGCACTTTCTATAATACTCTTCTTTGTTATGGGTTTAAAATAATTAAATTATCTTCATATGTTTATAATTTACTTGGCAAATAAGGTTCTGACTTGTCCTCAGTCGCTTTCTTAGGATAAAGATATAAATTAAAAGGAAAAAATTTTAATTTTTATGGGATTGCCAGTTACTCAAGTAAAGGTTAATCAAGATCAACAACCTTGAAGTGAAAATTATTTTAAGATCTAGAGTAGTGCATAGGCCTTTTTACTAAAGTAAAGCATTCTCTTAGTTTATTGAACTAGAATTATGAGACAATTAGTAGTGCTTGAATAACTTGTATTTTTTGAGTATCAATTAATGATTAAATTCCTTCTTTTTAATTACTTGGTATTAATAAAGCTTTATCATAGTTAAGACACCCTAGGTTTAAGTATAGATACTAGCTATCTAATTACTATTGAATATTAAAATAGGAAATAATAAAAATTGCTGCTTATTAGTATCCTACTAATATAACTGAAATAAGCTTTATACTAGTAATTGATAAGCTAATAATTAGCATCTACTTTGAACATCTAGCTTTAAATATTGATAAGCTTACTAAAGGAATGTACATTTAAGTTTTAAATTATAATATTAAGTTTATAACTAATTTAGCAACTATAAAAACTCTTAGTTGGTTGGTATGATTGTAGTATTAAAAATACTAAGAAGATGATAGTAATAATGATAATAAGAATAGGTAGCTAGCTACTTGATTAGTTACTAAATGAATGTACTATTGAATATAATTAGTAATTATAGTACTAATAGCTATTACTTAAGATATGAATATTATAATAGTTAGTTAGTGGTATTTCTATAACCTATCTCTATATCTAATAGATATCTTTTATATCTAGGTTATACTTTATTCCCTTGCAAATAGTTAGACACATAATTAGTTAAAGGTATTAATTTAAATAGTATAGTAAGTAATTATAACTTATAGCATTTTTACTATATATATTGTAATATTTTAGCTTTTATGATATTATTATTATCTTATAGTTCCTTTATTATTATATGTTAAACAAATAAAGGCATAAGTTATTAGTGTCCTAGTTATTACTTATATTTATATAATATCTTTTAGATAATATTTCAATCTATTATTTCTAAGTATCTTTAGCTAATTAATGTAACAATTTTAGACTTATAAAAGCTAATTAAATTCCATAAGAGAACTAAACTATTATATTCAAGCTTTCAAAAGGGAATAGTATTTCTCTTGGTGTTTTGCTTAAATGAATTAGAACATTAGAAGGATTAATAATTTACTCATTCACTATTCTTAAAATATTCCTTTAGTTATTTACTAACATATAATAACTAACCCATCAAGCACTGCCAACATTATAAACAAGCTTCAGTAAGCAACGTTTCTATTAGGCATAAC
>CAMPDV010004464.1:0-31741 GCA_946699065.1 Loxodes magnus
TCTCAAAGCATACTCCTTAAAACTGAAATTCTATCTTCTTTTCTTACTTTACTTCTTCACTTTTCTAAATACTTATTACTTCTCAAAGCATAATCCGTAAAACTGAAAATATATCTCCTTTTCTTACTTTACTTCTTCACTTTTCTAAATACTTATTACTTCTCAAAGCATACTCCTTAAAACTGAAATTCTATCTTCTTTTCTTACTTTACTTCTTCACTTTTCTAAATACTTATTACTTGTCAAAGCATACTCCTTAAAACTTAAATTCTATCTTCTTTTCTTACTTTACTTCTTCCCTTTTCTAAATACTTATTACTTCTCAAAACATACTCCTTAATATTGAAATTCTATCTTCTTTTCTTACTTTACTTCTTCACTTTTCTAAATACTTATTACTTGTCAAAGCATACTCCTTAAAACTGAAATTCTATCTTCTTTTCTTACTTTACTTCTTCACTTTTCTAAATACTTATTACTTTTCAAAGCATATTCCTCAAAACTGAAATTCTATCTTCTTTTCTTACTTTACTTCTTCACTTTTCTAAATACTTATTACTTCTCAAAACATACTCCTTAATATTGAAATTCTATCTTCTTTTCTTACTTTACTTCTTCACTTTTCTAAATACTTATTACTTCTCAAAGCATACTCCTTAAAACTTAAATTCTATCTTCTTTTCTTACTTTACTTCTTCACTTTTCTAAATACTTATTACTTCTCAAAGCATACTCAATAAAACTGAAATTCTATCTTCTTTTCTTACTTTACTTCTTCACTTTTCTAAATACTTAATACTTCTCAAAGCATACTCCTTAAAACTGAAATTCTATTTTCTTTTCTTACTTTACTTCTTCACTTTTCTAAATACTTATTACTTCTCAAAGCATACTCAATAAAACTGAAATTCTATCTTCTTTTCTTACTTTACTTCTTCACTTTTCTAAATACTTATTACTTGTCAAAGCATTCTCCTTAAAACTGAAATTGCATCTTCTTTTCTTACTTTACTTCTTCACTTTTCTAAATACTTATTACTTCTCAAAGCATACTCCTTAAAACTGAAATTCTATCTTCTTTTCTTACTTTACTTCTTCACTTTTCTATATACTTATTACTTCTCAAAGCATAATCCGTAAAACTGAAAATATATCTCCTTTTCTTACTTTACTTCTTCACTTTTCTAAATACTTATTACTTCTCAAAGCATACTCCTTAAAACTGAAATTCTATCTTCTTTTCTTACTTTACTTCTTCACTTTTCTAAATACTTATTACTTGTCAAAGCATTCTCCTTAAAACTGAAATTGCATCTTCTTTTCTTACTTTACTTCTTCACTTTTCTAAATACTTATTACTTCTCAAAGCATACTCCTTAAAACTGAAATTCTATCTTCTTTTCTTACTTTACTTCTTCACTTTTCTAAATACTTATTACTTTTCAAAGCATATTCCTCAAAACTGAAATTCTATCTTCTTTTCTTACTTTACTTCTTCACTTTTCTAAATACTTATTACTTCTCAAAACATACTCCTTAATATTGAAATTCTATCTTCTTTTCTTACTTTACTTCTTCACTTTTCTAAATACTTATTACTTCTCAAAGCATACTCCTTAAAACTTAAATTCTATCTTCTTTTCTTACTTTACTTCTTCACTTTTCTAAATACTTATTACTTCTCAAAGCATACTCAATAAAACTGAAATTCTATCTTCTTTTCTTACTTTACTTCTTCACTTTTCTAAATACTTAATACTTCTCAAAGCATACTCCTTAAAACTGAAATTCTATTTTCTTTTCTTACTTTACTTCTTCACTTTTCTAAATACTTATTACTTCTCAAAGCATACTCAATAAAACTGAAATTCTATCTTCTTTTCTTACTTTACTTCTTCACTTTTCTAAATACTTAATACTTCTCAAAGCATACTCCTTAAAACTGAAATTCTATTTTCTTTTCTTACTTTACTTCTTCACTTTTCTAAATACTTATTACTTCTCAAAGCATACTCAATAAAACTGAAATTCTATCTTCTTTTCTTACTTTACTTCTTCACTTTTCTAAATACTTATTACTTGTCAAAGCATTCTCCTTAAAACTGAAATTGCATCTTCTTTTCTTACTTTACTTCTTCACTTTTCTAAATACTTATTACTTCTCAAAGCATACTCCTTAAAACTGAAATTCTATCTTCTTTTCTTACTTTACTTCTTCACTTTTCTAAATACTTATTACTTCTCAAAGCATAATCCGTAAAACTGAAAATATATCTCCTTTTCTTACTTTACTTCTTCACTTTTCTAAATACTTATTACTTCTCAAAGCATACTCCTTAAAACTGAAATTCTATCTTCTTTTCTTACTTTACTTCTTCACTTTTCTAAATACTTATTACTTGTCAAAGCATTCTCCTTAAAACTGAAATTGCATCTTCTTTTCTTACTTTACTTCTTCACTTTTCTAAATACTTATTACTTCTCAAAGCATACTCCTTAAAACTGAAATTCTATCTTCTTTTCTTACTTTACTTCTTCACTTTTCTATAGGCTAACTTTCATCTACAAGCATATCTTGACAAACCGAATACAGATTCGTAATTTTTATATTATTACTAACATTTTGTATATTCAAGCTTATATTTTAGTGCTTGCTACAAAAACTTATCATTAGATATTCTTTTCTTACTTTACTTCTTCACTTTTCTAAATACTTATTACTTCTCAAAGCATACTCCATTAACTTATTATTAGATATTCTTTTCTTACTTTACTTCTTCACTTTTCTAAATACTTATTACTTCTCAAAGCATACTCCTTAAAACTGAAATTCTATCTTCTTTTCTTACTTTACTTCTTCACTTTTCTAAATACTTATTACTTGTCAAAGCATTCTCCTTAAAACTGAAATTGCATCTTCTTTTCTTACTTTACTTCTTCACTTTTCTAAATACTTATTACTTCTCAAAGCATACTCCTTAAAACTGAAATTCTATCTTCTTTTCTTACTTTACTTCTTCACTTTTCTATAGGCTAACTTTCATCTACAAGCATATCTTGACAAACCGAATACAGATTCGTAATTTTTATATTATTACTAACATTTTGGATATTCAAGCTTATATTTTAGTGCTTGCTACAAAAACTTATCATTAGATATTCTTTTCTTACTTTACTTCTTCACTTTTCTAAATACTTATTACTTCTCAAAGCATACTCCATTAACTTATTATTAGATATTCTTTTCTTACTTTACTTCTTCACTTTTCTAAATACTTATTACTTCTCAAAGCATACTCCTTAAAACTGAAATTCTATCTTCTTTTCTTACTTTACTTCTTCACTTTTCTATAGGCTAACTTTCATCTACAAGCATATCTTGACAAACCGAATACAGATTCGTAATTTTTATATTATTACTAACATTTTGGATATTCAAGCTTATATTTTAATGCTTGCTACAAAAACTTATCATTAGATATTCTTTTCTTACTTTACTTCTTCACTTTTCTAAATACTTATTACTTCTCAAAGCATACTCCTTAAAACTGAAATTCTATTTTCTTTTCTTACTTTACTTCTTCACTTTTCTAAATACTTATTACTTCTCAAAGCATACTCCTTAAAACTGAAATTCTATCTTCTTTTCTTACTTTACTTCTTCACTTTTCTATAGGCTAACTTTCATCTACAAGCATATCTTGACAAACCGAATACAGATTCGTAATTTTTATATTATTACTAACATTTTGTATATTCAAGCTTATATTTTAGTGCTTGCTACAAAAACTTATCATTAGATATTCTTTTCTTACTTTACTTCTTCACTTTTCTAAATACTTATTACTTCTCAAAGCATACTCCATTAACTTATTATTAGATATTCTTTTCTTACTTTACTTCTTCACTTTTCTAAATACTTATTACTTCTCAAAGCATACTCCTTAAAACTGAAATTCTATCTTCTTTTCTTACTTTACTTCTTCACTTTTCTAAATACTTATTACTTGTCAAAGCATTCTCCTTAAAACTGAAATTGCATCTTCTTTTCTTACTTTACTTCTTCACTTTTCTAAATACTTATTACTTCTCAAAGCATACTCCTTAAAACTGAAATTCTATCTTCTTTTCTTACTTTACTTCTTCACTTTTCTATAGGCTAACTTTCATCTACAAGCATATCTTGACAAACCGAATACAGATTCGTAATTTTTATATTATTACTAACATTTTGGATATTCAAGCTTATATTTTAGTGCTTGCTACAAAAACTTATCATTAGATATTCTTTTCTTACTTTACTTCTTCACTTTTCTAAATACTTATTACTTCTCAAAGCATACTCCATTAACTTATTATTAGATATTCTTTTCTTACTTTACTTCTTCACTTTTCTAAATACTTATTACTTCTCAAAGCATACTCCTTAAAACTGAAATTCTATCTTCTTTTCTTACTTTACTTCTTCACTTTTCTATAGGCTAACTTTCATCTACAAGCATATCTTGACAAACCGAATACAGATTCGTAATTTTTATATTATTACTAACATTTTGGATATTCAAGCTTATATTTTAATGCTTGCTACAAAAACTTATCATTAGATATTCTTTTCTTACTTTACTTCTTCACTTTTCTAAATACTTATTACTTCTCAAAGCATACTCCTTAAAACTGAAATTCTATTTTCTTTTCTTACTTTACTTCTTCACTTTTCTAAATACTTATTACTTCTCAAAGCATACTCCTTAAAACTGAAATTCTATCTTCTTTTCTTACTTTACTTCTTCACTTTTCTATAGGCTAACTTTCATCTACAAGCATATCTTGACAAACCGAATACAGATTCGTAATTTTTATATTATTACTAACATTTTGTATATTCAAGCTTATATTTTAGTGCTTGCTACAAAAACTTATCATTAGATATTCTTTTCTTACTTTACTTCTTCACTTTTCTAAATACTTATTACTTCTCAAAGCATACTCCATTAACTTATTATTAGATATTCTTTTCTTACTTTACTTCTTCACTTTTCTAAATACTTATTACTTCTCAAAGCATACTCCTTAAAACTGAAATTCTATCTTCTTTTCTTACTTTACTTCTTCACTTTTCTATAGGCTAACTTTCATCTACAAGCATATCTTGACAAACCGAATACAGATTCGTAATTTTTATATTATTACTAACATTTTGGATATTCAAGCTTATATTTTAATGCTTGCTACAAAAACTTATCATTAGATATTCTTTTCTTACTTTACTTCTTCACTTTTCTAAATACTTATTACTTCTCAAAGCATACTCCTTAAAACTGAAATTCTATTTTCTTTTCTTACTTTACTTCTTCACTTTTCTAAATACTTATTACTTCTCAAAGCATACTCCTTAAAACTGAAATTCTATCTTCTTTTCTTACTTTACTTCTTCACTTTTCTATAGGCTAACTTTCATCTACAAGCATATCTTGACAAACCGAATACAGATTCGTAATTTTTATATTATTACTAACATTTTGTATATTCAAGCTTATATTTTAGTGCTTGCTACAAAAACTTATCATTAGATATTCTTTTCTTACTTTACTTCTTCACTTTTCTAAATACTTATTACTTCTCAAAGCATACTCCATTAACTTATTATTAGATATTCTTTTCTTACTTTACTTCTTCACTTTTCTAAATACTTATTACTTCTCAAAGCATACTCCTTAAAACTGAAATTCTATCTTCTTTTCTTACTTTACTTCTTCACTTTTCTAAATACTTATTACTTGTCAAAGCATTCTCCTTAAAACTGAAATTGCATCTTCTTTTCTTACTTTACTTCTTCACTTTTCTAAATACTTATTACTTCTCAAAGCATACTCCTTAAAACTGAAATTCTATCTTCTTTTCTTACTTTACTTCTTCACTTTTCTATAGGCTAACTTTCATCTACAAGCATATCTTGACAAACCGAATACAGATTCGTAATTTTTATATTATTACTAACATTTTGGATATTCAAGCTTATATTTTAGTGCTTGCTACAAAAACTTATCATTAGATATTCTTTTCTTACTTTACTTCTTCACTTTTCTAAATACTTATTACTTCTCAAAGCATACTCCATTAACTTATTATTAGATATTCTTTTCTTACTTTACTTCTTCACTTTTCTAAATACTTATTACTTCTCAAAGCATACTCCTTAAAACTGAAATTCTATTTTCTTTTCTTACTTTACTTCTTCACTTTTCTAAATACTTATTACTTCTCAAAGCATACTCCTTAAAACTGAAATTCTATCTTCTTTTCTTACTTTACTTCTTCACTTTTCTATAGGCTAACTTTCATCTACAAGCATATCTTGACAAACCGAATACAGATTCGTAATTTTTATATTATTACTAACATTTTGGATATTCAAGCTTATATTTTAATGCTTGCTACAAAAACTTATCATTAGATATTCTTTTCTTACTTTACTTCTTCACTTTTCTAAATACTTATTACTTCTCAAAGCATACTCCTTAAAACTGAAATTCTATTTTCTTTTCTTACTTTACTTCTTCACTTTTCTAAATACTTATTACTTCTCAAAGCATACTCCTTAAAACTGAAATTCTATCTTCTTTTCTTACTTTACTTCTTCACTTTTCTATAGGCTAACTTTCATCTACAAGCATATCTTGACAAACCGAATACAGATTCGTAATTTTTATATTATTACTAACATTTTGTATATTCAAGCTTATATTTTAGTGCTTGCTACAAAAACTTATCATTAGATATTCTTTTCTTACTTTACTTCTTCACTTTTCTAAATACTTATTACTTCTCAAAGCATACTCCATTAACTTATTATTAGATATTCTTTTCTTACTTTACTTCTTCACTTTTCTAAATACTTATTACTTCTCAAAGCATACTCCTTAAAACTGAAATTCTATCTTCTTTTCTTACTTTACTTCTTCACTTTTCTATAGGCTAACTTTCATCTACAAGCATATCTTGACAAACCGAATACAGATTCGTAATTTTTATATTATTACTAACATTTTGGATATTCAAGCTTATATTTTAATGCTTGCTACAAAAACTTATCATTAGATATTCTTTTCTTACTTTACTTCTTCACTTTTCTAAATACTTATTACTTCTCAAAGCATACTCCTTAAAACTGAAATTCTATTTTCTTTTCTTACTTTACTTCTTCACTTTTCTAAATACTTATTACTTCTCAAAGCATACTCCTTAAAACTGAAATTCTATCTTCTTTTCTTACTTTACTTCTTCACTTTTCTATAGGCTAACTTTCATCTACAAGCATATCTTGACAAACCGAATACAGATTCGTAATTTTTATATTATTACTAACATTTTGTATATTCAAGCTTATATTTTAGTGCTTGCTACAAAAACTTATCATTAGATATTCTTTTCTTACTTTACTTCTTCACTTTTCTAAATACTTATTACTTCTCAAAGCATACTCCATTAACTTATTATTAGATATTCTTTTCTTACTTTACTTCTTCACTTTTCTAAATACTTATTACTTCTCAAAGCATACTCCTTAAAACTGAAATTCTATCTTCTTTTCTTACTTTACTTCTTCACTTTTCTAAATACTTATTACTTGTCAAAGCATTCTCCTTAAAACTGAAATTGCATCTTCTTTTCTTACTTTACTTCTTCACTTTTCTAAATACTTATTACTTCTCAAAGCATACTCCTTAAAACTGAAATTCTATCTTCTTTTCTTACTTTACTTCTTCACTTTTCTATAGGCTAACTTTCATCTACAAGCATATCTTGACAAACCGAATACAGATTCGTAATTTTTATATTATTACTAACATTTTGGATATTCAAGCTTATATTTTAGTGCTTGCTACAAAAACTTATCATTAGATATTCTTTTCTTACTTTACTTCTTCACTTTTCTAAATACTTATTACTTCTCAAAGCATACTCCATTAACTTATTATTAGATATTCTTTTCTTACTTTACTTCTTCACTTTTCTAAATACTTATTACTTCTCAAAGCATACTCCTTAAAACTGAAATTCTATTTTCTTTTCTTACTTTACTTCTTCACTTTTCTAAATACTTATTACTTCTCAAAGCATACTCCTTAAAACTGAAATTCTATCTTCTTTTCTTACTTTACTTCTTCACTTTTCTATAGGCTAACTTTCATCTACAAGCATATCTTGACAAACCGAATACAGATTCGTAATTTTTATATTATTACTAACATTTTGGATATTCAAGCTTATATTTTAGTGCTTGCTACAAAAACTTATCATTAGATATTCTTTTCTTACTTTACTTCTTCACTTTTCTAAATACTTATTACTTCTCAAAGCATACTCCATTAACTTATTATTAGATATTCTTTTCTTACTTTACTTCTTCACTTTTCTAAATACTTATTACTTCTCAAAGCATACTCCTTAAAACTGAAATTCTATCTTCTTTTCTTACTTTACTTCTTCACTTTTCTAAATACTTATTACTTGTCAAAGCATTCTCCTTAAAACTGAAATTGCATCTTCTTTTCTTACTTTACTTCTTCACTTTTCTAAATACTTATTACTTCTCAAAGCATACTCCTTAAAACTGAAATTCTATCTTCTTTTCTTACTTTACTTCTTCACTTTTCTATAGGCTAACTTTCATCTACAAGCATATCTTGACAAACCGAATACAGATTCGTAATTTTTATATTATTACTAACATTTTGGATATTCAAGCTTATATTTTAGTGCTTGCTACAAAAACTTATCATTAGATATTCTTTTCTTACTTTACTTCTTCACTTTTCTAAATACTTATTACTTCTCAAAGCATACTCCATTAACTTATTATTAGATATTCTTTTCTTACTTTACTTCTTCACTTTTCTAAATACTTATTACTTCTCAAAGCATACTCCTTAAAACTGAAATTCTATTTTCTTTTCTTACTTTACTTCTTCACTTTTCTAAATACTTATTACTTCTCAAAGCATACTCCTTAAAACTGAAATTCTATCTTCTTTTCTTACTTTACTTCTTCACTTTTCTATAGGCTAACTTTCATCTACAAGCATATCTTGACAAACCGAATACAGATTCGTAATTTTTATATTATTACTAACATTTTGTATATTCAAGCTTATATTTTAGTGCTTGCTACAAAAACTTATCATTAGATATTCTTTTCTTACTTTACTTCTTCACTTTTCTAAATACTTATTACTTCTCAAAGCATACTCCATTAACTTATCATTAGATATTCTTTTCTTACTTTACTTCTTCACTTTTCTAAATACTTATTACTTCTCAAAGCATACTCCTTAAAACTGAAATTCTATTTTCTTTTCTTACTTTACTTCTTCACTTTTCTAAATACTTATTACTTCTCAAAGCATACTCCTTAAAACTGAAATTCTATCTTCTTTTCTTACTTTACTTCTTCACTTTTCTATAGGCTAACTTTCATCTACAAGCATATCTTGACAAACCGAATACAGATTCGTAATTTTTATATTATTACTAACATTTTGTATATTCAAGCTTATATTTTAGTGCTTGCTACAAAAACTTATCATTAGATATTCTTTTCTTACTTTACTTCTTCACTTTTCTAAATACTTATTACTTCTCAAAGCATACTCCATTAACTTATTATTAGATATTCTTTTCTTACTTTACTTCTTCACTTTTCTAAATACTTATTACTTCTCAAAGCATACTCCTTAAAACTGAAATTCTATCTTCTTTTCTTACTTTACTTCTTCACTTTTCTATAGGCTAACTTTCATCTACAAGCATATCTTGACAAACCGAATACAGATTCGTAATTTTTATATTATTACTAACATTTTGGATATTCAAGCTTATATTTTAATGCTTGCTACAAAAACTTATCATTAGATATTCTTTTCTTACTTTACTTCTTCACTTTTCTAAATACTTATTACTTCTCAAAGCATACTCCTTAAAACTGAAATTCTATTTTCTTTTCTTACTTTACTTCTTCACTTTTCTAAATACTTATTACTTCTCAAAGCATACTCCTTAAAACTGAAATTCTATCTTCTTTTCTTACTTTACTTCTTCACTTTTCTATAGGCTAACTTTCATCTACAAGCATATCTTGACAAACCGAATACAGATTCGTAATTTTTATATTATTACTAACATTTTGTATATTCAAGCTTATATTTTAGTGCTTGCTACAAAAACTTATCATTAGATATTCTTTTCTTACTTTACTTCTTCACTTTTCTAAATACTTATTACTTCTCAAAGCATACTCCATTAACTTATCATTAGATATTCTTTTCTTACTTTACTTCTTCACTTTTCTAAATACTTATTACTTCTCAAAGCATACTCCTTAAAACTGAAATTCTATTTTCTTTTCTTACTTTACTTCTTCACTTTTCTAAATACTTATTACTTCTCAAAGCATACTCCTTAAAACTGAAATTCTATCTTCTTTTCTTACTTTACTTCTTCACTTTTCTATAGGCTAACTTTCATCTACAAGCATATCTTGACAAACCGAATACAGATTCGTAATTTTTATATTATTACTAACATTTTGTATATTCAAGCTTATATTTTAGTGCTTGCTACAAAAACTTATCATTAGATATTCTTTTCTTACTTTACTTCTTCACTTTTCTAAATACTTATTACTTCTCAAAGCATACTCCATTAACTTATTATTAGATATTCTTTTCTTACTTTACTTCTTCACTTTTCTAAATACTTATTACTTCTCAAAGCATACTCCTTAAAACTGAAATTCTATCTTCTTTTCTTACTTTACTTCTTCACTTTTCTATAGGCTAACTTTCATCTACAAGCATATCTTGACAAACCGAATACAGATTCGTAATTTTTATATTATTACTAACATTTTGGATATTCAAGCTTATATTTTAATGCTTGCTACAAAAACTTATCATTAGATATTCTTTTCTTACTTTACTTCTTCACTTTTCTAAATACTTATTACTTCTCAAAGCATACTCCTTAAAACTGAAATTCTATTTTCTTTTCTTACTTTACTTCTTCACTTTTCTAAATACTTATTACTTCTCAAAGCATACTCCTTAAAACTGAAATTCTATCTTCTTTTCTTACTTTACTTCTTCACTTTTCTATAGGCTAACTTTCATCTACAAGCATATCTTGACAAACCGAATACAGATTCGTAATTTTTATATTATTACTAACATTTTGTATATTCAAGCTTATATTTTAGTGCTTGCTACAAAAACTTATCATTAGATATTCTTTTCTTACTTTACTTCTTCACTTTTCTAAATACTTATTACTTCTCAAAGCATACTCCATTAACTTATTATTAGATATTCTTTTCTTACTTTACTTCTTCACTTTTCTAAATACTTATTACTTCTCAAAGCATACTCCTTAAAACTGAAATTCTATCTTCTTTTCTTACTTTACTTCTTCACTTTTCTAAATACTTATTACTTGTCAAAGCATTCTCCTTAAAACTGAAATTGCATCTTCTTTTCTTACTTTACTTCTTCACTTTTCTAAATACTTATTACTTCTCAAAGCATACTCCTTAAAACTGAAATTCTATCTTCTTTTCTTACTTTACTTCTTCACTTTTCTATAGGCTAACTTTCATCTACAAGCATATCTTGACAAACCGAATACAGATTCGTAATTTTTATATTATTACTAACATTTTGGATATTCAAGCTTATATTTTAGTGCTTGCTACAAAAACTTATCATTAGATATTCTTTTCTTACTTTACTTCTTCACTTTTCTAAATACTTATTACTTCTCAAAGCATACTCCATTAACTTATTATTAGATATTCTTTTCTTACTTTACTTCTTCACTTTTCTAAATACTTATTACTTCTCAAAGCATACTCCTTAAAACTGAAATTCTATTTTCTTTTCTTACTTTACTTCTTCACTTTTCTAAATACTTATTACTTCTCAAAGCATACTCCTTAAAACTGAAATTCTATCTTCTTTTCTTACTTTACTTCTTCACTTTTCTATAGGCTAACTTTCATCTACAAGCATATCTTGACAAACCGAATACAGATTCGTAATTTTTATATTATTACTAACATTTTGGATATTCAAGCTTATATTTTAGTGCTTGCTACAAAAACTTATCATTAGATATTCTTTTCTTACTTTACTTCTTCACTTTTCTAAATACTTATTACTTCTCAAAGCATACTCCATTAACTTATTATTAGATATTCTTTTCTTACTTTACTTCTTCACTTTTCTAAATACTTATTACTTCTCAAAGCATACTCCTTAAAACTGAAATTCTATCTTCTTTTCTTACTTTACTTCTTCACTTTTCTAAATACTTATTACTTGTCAAAGCATTCTCCTTAAAACTGAAATTGCATCTTCTTTTCTTACTTTACTTCTTCACTTTTCTAAATACTTATTACTTCTCAAAGCATACTCCTTAAAACTGAAATTCTATCTTCTTTTCTTACTTTACTTCTTCACTTTTCTATAGGCTAACTTTCATCTACAAGCATATCTTGACAAACCGAATACAGATTCGTAATTTTTATATTATTACTAACATTTTGGATATTCAAGCTTATATTTTAGTGCTTGCTACAAAAACTTATCATTAGATATTCTTTTCTTACTTTACTTCTTCACTTTTCTAAATACTTATTACTTCTCAAAGCATACTCCATTAACTTATTATTAGATATTCTTTTCTTACTTTACTTCTTCACTTTTCTAAATACTTATTACTTCTCAAAGCATACTCCTTAAAACTGAAATTCTATTTTCTTTTCTTACTTTACTTCTTCACTTTTCTAAATACTTATTACTTCTCAAAGCATACTCCTTAAAACTGAAATTCTATCTTCTTTTCTTACTTTACTTCTTCACTTTTCTATAGGCTAACTTTCATCTACAAGCATATCTTGACAAACCGAATACAGATTCGTAATTTTTATATTATTACTAACATTTTGGATATTCAAGCTTATATTTTAGTGCTTGCTACAAAAACTTATCATTAGATATTCTTTTCTTACTTTACTTCTTCACTTTTCTAAATACTTATTACTTCTCAAAGCATACTCCATTAACTTATTATTAGATATTCTTTTCTTACTTTACTTCTTCACTTTTCTAAATACTTATTACTTCTCAAAGCATACTCCTTAAAACTGAAATTCTATCTTCTTTTCTTACTTTACTTCTTCACTTTTCTAAATACTTATTACTTGTCAAAGCATTCTCCTTAAAACTGAAATTGCATCTTCTTTTCTTACTTTACTTCTTCACTTTTCTAAATACTTATTACTTCTCAAAGCATACTCCTTAAAACTGAAATTCTATCTTCTTTTCTTACTTTACTTCTTCACTTTTCTATAGGCTAACTTTCATCTACAAGCATATCTTGACAAACCGAATACAGATTCGTAATTTTTATATTATTACTAACATTTTGGATATTCAAGCTTATATTTTAGTGCTTGCTACAAAAACTTATCATTAGATATTCTTTTCTTACTTTACTTCTTCACTTTTCTAAATACTTATTACTTCTCAAAGCATACTCCATTAACTTATTATTAGATATTCTTTTCTTACTTTACTTCTTCACTTTTCTAAATACTTATTACTTCTCAAAGCATACTCCTTAAAACTGAAATTCTATTTTCTTTTCTTACTTTACTTCTTCACTTTTCTAAATACTTATTACTTCTCAAAGCATACTCCTTAAAACTGAAATTCTATCTTCTTTTCTTACTTTACTTCTTCACTTTTCTATAGGCTAACTTTCATCTACAAGCATATCTTGACAAACCGAATACAGATTCGTAATTTTTATATTATTACTAACATTTTGTATATTCAAGCTTATATTTTAGTGCTTGCTACAAAAACTTATCATTAGATATTCTTTTCTTACTTTACTTCTTCACTTTTCTAAATACTTATTACTTCTCAAAGCATACTCCATTAACTTATCATTAGATATTCTTTTCTTACTTTACTTCTTCACTTTTCTAAATACTTATTACTTCTCAAAGCATACTCCTTAAAACTGAAATTCTATTTTCTTTTCTTACTTTACTTCTTCACTTTTCTAAATACTTATTACTTCTCAAAGCATACTCCTTAAAACTGAAATTCTATCTTCTTTTCTTACTTTACTTCTTCACTTTTCTATAGGCTAACTTTCATCTACAAGCATATCTTGACAAACCGAATACAGATTCGTAATTTTTATATTATTACTAACATTTTGTATATTCAAGCTTATATTTTAGTGCTTGCTACAAAAACTTATCATTAGATATTCTTTTCTTACTTTACTTCTTCACTTTTCTAAATACTTATTACTTCTCAAAGCATACTCCATTAACTTATTATTAGATATTCTTTTCTTACTTTACTTCTTCACTTTTCTAAATACTTATTACTTCTCAAAGCATACTCCTTAAAACTGAAATTCTATCTTCTTTTCTTACTTTACTTCTTCACTTTTCTATAGGCTAACTTTCATCTACAAGCATATCTTGACAAACCGAATACAGATTCGTAATTTTTATATTATTACTAACATTTTGGATATTCAAGCTTATATTTTAATGCTTGCTACAAAAACTTATCATTAGATATTCTTTTCTTACTTTACTTCTTCACTTTTCTAAATACTTATTACTTCTCAAAGCATACTCCTTAAAACTGAAATTCTATTTTCTTTTCTTACTTTACTTCTTCACTTTTCTAAATACTTATTACTTCTCAAAGCATACTCCTTAAAACTGAAATTCTATCTTCTTTTCTTACTTTACTTCTTCACTTTTCTATAGGCTAACTTTCATCTACAAGCATATCTTGACAAACCGAATACAGATTCGTAATTTTTATATTATTACTAACATTTTGTATATTCAAGCTTATATTTTAGTGCTTGCTACAAAAACTTATCATTAGATATTCTTTTCTTACTTTACTTCTTCACTTTTCTAAATACTTATTACTTCTCAAAGCATACTCCATTAACTTATCATTAGATATTCTTTTCTTACTTTACTTCTTCACTTTTCTAAATACTTATTACTTCTCAAAGCATACTCCTTAAAACTGAAATTCTATTTTCTTTTCTTACTTTACTTCTTCACTTTTCTAAATACTTATTACTTCTCAAAGCATACTCCTTAAAACTGAAATTCTATCTTCTTTTCTTACTTTACTTCTTCACTTTTCTATAGGCTAACTTTCATCTACAAGCATATCTTGACAAACCGAATACAGATTCGTAATTTTTATATTATTACTAACATTTTGTATATTCAAGCTTATATTTTAGTGCTTGCTACAAAAACTTATCATTAGATATTCTTTTCTTACTTTACTTCTTCACTTTTCTAAATACTTATTACTTCTCAAAGCATACTCCATTAACTTATTATTAGATATTCTTTTCTTACTTTACTTCTTCACTTTTCTAAATACTTATTACTTCTCAAAGCATACTCCTTAAAACTGAAATTCTATCTTCTTTTCTTACTTTACTTCTTCACTTTTCTATAGGCTAACTTTCATCTACAAGCATATCTTGACAAACCGAATACAGATTCGTAATTTTTATATTATTACTAACATTTTGGATATTCAAGCTTATATTTTAATGCTTGCTACAAAAACTTATCATTAGATATTCTTTTCTTACTTTACTTCTTCACTTTTCTAAATACTTATTACTTCTCAAAGCATACTCCTTAAAACTGAAATTCTATTTTCTTTTCTTACTTTACTTCTTCACTTTTCTAAATACTTATTACTTCTCAAAGCATACTCCTTAAAACTGAAATTCTATCTTCTTTTCTTACTTTACTTCTTCACTTTTCTATAGGCTAACTTTCATCTACAAGCATATCTTGACAAACCGAATACAGATTCGTAATTTTTATATTATTACTAACATTTTGTATATTCAAGCTTATATTTTAGTGCTTGCTACAAAAACTTATCATTAGATATTCTTTTCTTACTTTACTTCTTCACTTTTCTAAATACTTATTACTTCTCAAAGCATACTCCATTAACTTATTATTAGATATTCTTTTCTTACTTTACTTCTTCACTTTTCTAAATACTTATTACTTCTCAAAGCATACTCCTTAAAACTGAAATTCTATCTTCTTTTCTTACTTTACTTCTTCACTTTTCTAAATACTTATTACTTGTCAAAGCATTCTCCTTAAAACTGAAATTGCATCTTCTTTTCTTACTTTACTTCTTCACTTTTCTAAATACTTATTACTTCTCAAAGCATACTCCTTAAAACTGAAATTCTATCTTCTTTTCTTACTTTACTTCTTCACTTTTCTATAGGCTAACTTTCATCTACAAGCATATCTTGACAAACCGAATACAGATTCGTAATTTTTATATTATTACTAACATTTTGGATATTCAAGCTTATATTTTAGTGCTTGCTACAAAAACTTATCATTAGATATTCTTTTCTTACTTTACTTCTTCACTTTTCTAAATACTTATTACTTCTCAAAGCATACTCCATTAACTTATTATTAGATATTCTTTTCTTACTTTACTTCTTCACTTTTCTAAATACTTATTACTTCTCAAAGCATACTCCTTAAAACTGAAATTCTATTTTCTTTTCTTACTTTACTTCTTCACTTTTCTAAATACTTATTACTTCTCAAAGCATACTCCTTAAAACTGAAATTCTATCTTCTTTTCTTACTTTACTTCTTCACTTTTCTATAGGCTAACTTTCATCTACAAGCATATCTTGACAAACCGAATACAGATTCGTAATTTTTATATTATTACTAACATTTTGGATATTCAAGCTTATATTTTAGTGCTTGCTACAAAAACTTATCATTAGATATTCTTTTCTTACTTTACTTCTTCACTTTTCTAAATACTTATTACTTCTCAAAGCATACTCCATTAACTTATTATTAGATATTCTTTTCTTACTTTACTTCTTCACTTTTCTAAATACTTATTACTTCTCAAAGCATACTCCATTAACTTATTATTAGATATTCTTTTCTTACTTTACTTCTTCACTTTTCTAAATACTTATTACTTGTCAAAGCATTCTCCTTAAAACTGAAATTGCATCTTCTTTTCTTACTTTACTTCTTCACTTTTCTAAATACTTATTACTTCTCAAAGCATACTCCTTAAAACTGAAATTCTATCTTCTTTTCTTACTTTACTTCTTCACTTTTCTATAGGCTAACTTTCATCTACAAGCATATCTTGACAAACCGAATACAGATTCGTAATTTTTATATTATTACTAACATTTTGGATATTCAAGCTTATATTTTAGTGCTTGCTACAAAAACTTATCATTAGATATTCTTTTCTTACTTTACTTCTTCACTTTTCTAAATACTTATTACTTCTCAAAGCATACTCCATTAACTTATTATTAGATATTCTTTTCTTACTTTACTTCTTCACTTTTCTAAATACTTATTACTTCTCAAAGCATACTCCTTAAAACTGAAATTCTATTTTCTTTTCTTACTTTACTTCTTCACTTTTCTAAATACTTATTACTTCTCAAAGCATACTCCTTAAAACTGAAATTCTATCTTCTTTTCTTACTTTACTTCTTCACTTTTCTATAGGCTAACTTTCATCTACAAGCATATCTTGACAAACCGAATACAGATTCGTAATTTTTATATTATTACTAACATTTTGTATATTCAAGCTTATATTTTAGTGCTTGCTACAAAAACTTATCATTAGATATTCTTTTCTTACTTTACTTCTTCACTTTTCTAAATACTTATTACTTCTCAAAGCATACTCCATTAACTTATCATTAGATATTCTTTTCTTACTTTACTTCTTCACTTTTCTAAATACTTATTACTTCTCAAAGCATACTCCTTAAAACTGAAATTCTATTTTCTTTTCTTACTTTACTTCTTCACTTTTCTAAATACTTATTACTTCTCAAAGCATACTCCTTAAAACTGAAATTCTATCTTCTTTTCTTACTTTACTTCTTCACTTTTCTATAGGCTAACTTTCATCTACAAGCATATCTTGACAAACCGAATACAGATTCGTAATTTTTATATTATTACTAACATTTTGTATATTCAAGCTTATATTTTAGTGCTTGCTACAAAAACTTATCATTAGATATTCTTTTCTTACTTTACTTCTTCACTTTTCTAAATACTTATTACTTCTCAAAGCATACTCCATTAACTTATTATTAGATATTCTTTTCTTACTTTACTTCTTCACTTTTCTAAATACTTATTACTTCTCAAAGCATACTCCTTAAAACTGAAATTCTATCTTCTTTTCTTACTTTACTTCTTCACTTTTCTATAGGCTAACTTTCATCTACAAGCATATCTTGACAAACCGAATACAGATTCGTAATTTTTATATTATTACTAACATTTTGGATATTCAAGCTTATATTTTAATGCTTGCTACAAAAACTTATCATTAGATATTCTTTTCTTACTTTACTTCTTCACTTTTCTAAATACTTATTACTTCTCAAAGCATACTCCTTAAAACTGAAATTCTATTTTCTTTTCTTACTTTACTTCTTCACTTTTCTAAATACTTATTACTTCTCAAAGCATACTCCTTAAAACTGAAATTCTATCTTCTTTTCTTACTTTACTTCTTCACTTTTCTATAGGCTAACTTTCATCTACAAGCATATCTTGACAAACCGAATACAGATTCGTAATTTTTATATTATTACTAACATTTTGTATATTCAAGCTTATATTTTAGTGCTTGCTACAAAAACTTATCATTAGATATTCTTTTCTTACTTTACTTCTTCACTTTTCTAAATACTTATTACTTCTCAAAGCATACTCCATTAACTTATTATTAGATATTCTTTTCTTACTTTACTTCTTCACTTTTCTAAATACTTATTACTTCTCAAAGCATACTCCTTAAAACTGAAATTCTATCTTCTTTTCTTACTTTACTTCTTCACTTTTCTAAATACTTATTACTTGTCAAAGCATTCTCCTTAAAACTGAAATTGCATCTTCTTTTCTTACTTTACTTCTTCACTTTTCTAAATACTTATTACTTCTCAAAGCATACTCCTTAAAACTGAAATTCTATCTTCTTTTCTTACTTTACTTCTTCACTTTTCTATAGGCTAACTTTCATCTACAAGCATATCTTGACAAACCGAATACAGATTCGTAATTTTTATATTATTACTAACATTTTGGATATTCAAGCTTATATTTTAGTGCTTGCTACAAAAACTTATCATTAGATATTCTTTTCTTACTTTACTTCTTCACTTTTCTAAATACTTATTACTTCTCAAAGCATACTCCATTAACTTATTATTAGATATTCTTTTCTTACTTTACTTCTTCACTTTTCTAAATACTTATTACTTCTCAAAGCATACTCCTTAAAACTGAAATTCTATTTTCTTTTCTTACTTTACTTCTTCACTTTTCTAAATACTTATTACTTCTCAAAGCATACTCCTTAAAACTGAAATTCTATCTTCTTTTCTTACTTTACTTCTTCACTTTTCTATAGGCTAACTTTCATCTACAAGCATATCTTGACAAACCGAATACAGATTCGTAATTTTTATATTATTACTAACATTTTGGATATTCAAGCTTATATTTTAGTGCTTGCTACAAAAACTTATCATTAGATATTCTTTTCTTACTTTACTTCTTCACTTTTCTAAATACTTATTACTTCTCAAAGCATACTCCATTAACTTATTATTAGATATTCTTTTCTTACTTTACTTCTTCACTTTTCTAAATACTTATTACTTCTCAAAGCATACTCCATTAACTTATTATTAGATATTCTTTTCTTACTTTACTTCTTCACTTTTCTAAATACTTATTACTTGTCAAAGCATTCTCCTTAAAACTGAAATTGCATCTTCTTTTCTTACTTTACTTCTTCACTTTTCTAAATACTTATTACTTCTCAAAGCATACTCCTTAAAACTGAAATTCTATCTTCTTTTCTTACTTTACTTCTTCACTTTTCTATAGGCTAACTTTCATCTACAAGCATATCTTGACAAACCGAATACAGATTCGTAATTTTTATATTATTACTAACATTTTGGATATTCAAGCTTATATTTTAGTGCTTGCTACAAAAACTTATCATTAGATATTCTTTTCTTACTTTACTTCTTCACTTTTCTAAATACTTATTACTTCTCAAAGCATACTCCATTAACTTATTATTAGATATTCTTTTCTTACTTTACTTCTTCACTTTTCTAAATACTTATTACTTCTCAAAGCATACTCCTTAAAACTGAAATTCTATTTTCTTTTCTTACTTTACTTCTTCACTTTTCTAAATACTTATTACTTCTCAAAGCATACTCCTTAAAACTGAAATTCTATCTTCTTTTCTTACTTTACTTCTTCACTTTTCTATAGGCTAACTTTCATCTACAAGCATATCTTGACAAACCGAATACAGATTCGTAATTTTTATATTATTACTAACATTTTGTATATTCAAGCTTATATTTTAGTGCTTGCTACAAAAACTTATCATTAGATATTCTTTTCTTACTTTACTTCTTCACTTTTCTAAATACTTATTACTTCTCAAAGCATACTCCATTAACTTATTATTAGATATTCTTTTCTTACTTTACTTCTTCACTTTTCTAAATACTTATTACTTCTCAAAGCATACTCCTTAAAACTGAAATTCTATCTTCTTTTCTTACTTTACTTCTTCACTTTTCTATAGGCTAACTTTCATCTACAAGCATATCTTGACAAACCGAATACAGATTCGTAATTTTTATATTATTACTAACATTTTGGATATTCAAGCTTATATTTTAATGCTTGCTACAAAAACTTATCATTAGATATTCTTTTCTTACTTTACTTCTTCACTTTTCTAAATACTTATTACTTCTCAAAGCATACTCCTTAAAACTGAAATTCTATTTTCTTTTCTTACTTTACTTCTTCACTTTTCTAAATACTTATTACTTCTCAAAGCATACTCCTTAAAACTGAAATTCTATCTTCTTTTCTTACTTTACTTCTTCACTTTTCTATAGGCTAACTTTCATCTACAAGCATATCTTGACAAACCGAATACAGATTCGTAATTTTTATATTATTACTAACATTTTGGATATTCAAGCTTATATTTTAGTGCTTGCTACAAAAACTTATCATTAGATATTCTTTTCTTACTTTACTTCTTCACTTTTCTAAATACTTATTACTTCTCAAAGCATACTCCATTAACTTATTATTAGATATTCTTTTCTTACTTTACTTCTTCACTTTTCTAAATACTTATTACTTCTCAAAGCATACTCCTTAAAACTGAAATTCTATCTTCTTTTCTTACTTTACTTCTTCACTTTTCTAAATACTTATTACTTGTCAAAGCATTCTCCTTAAAACTGAAATTGCATCTTCTTTTCTTACTTTACTTCTTCACTTTTCTAAATACTTATTACTTCTCAAAGCATACTCCTTAAAACTGAAATTCTATCTTCTTTTCTTACTTTACTTCTTCACTTTTCTATAGGCTAACTTTCATCTACAAGCATATCTTGACAAACCGAATACAGATTCGTAATTTTTATATTATTACTAACATTTTGGATATTCAAGCTTATATTTTAGTGCTTGCTACAAAAACTTATCATTAGATATTCTTTTCTTACTTTACTTCTTCACTTTTCTAAATACTTATTACTTCTCAAAGCATACTCCATTAACTTATTATTAGATATTCTTTTCTTACTTTACTTCTTCACTTTTCTAAATACTTATTACTTCTCAAAGCATACTCCTTAAAACTGAAATTCTATTTTCTTTTCTTACTTTACTTCTTCACTTTTCTAAATACTTATTACTTCTCAAAGCATACTCCTTAAAACTGAAATTCTATCTTCTTTTCTTACTTTACTTCTTCACTTTTCTATAGGCTAACTTTCATCTACAAGCATATCTTGACAAACCGAATACAGATTCGTAATTTTTATATTATTACTAACATTTTGTATATTCAAGCTTATATTTTAGTGCTTGCTACAAAAACTTATCATTAGATATTCTTTTCTTACTTTACTTCTTCACTTTTCTAAATACTTATTACTTCTCAAAGCATACTCCATTAACTTATTATTAGATATTCTTTTCTTACTTTACTTCTTCACTTTTCTAAATACTTATTACTTCTCAAAGCATACTCCTTAAAACTGAAATTCTATCTTCTTTTCTTACTTTACTTCTTCACTTTTCTATAGGCTAACTTTCATCTACAAGCATATCTTGACAAACCGAATACAGATTCGTAATTTTTATATTATTACTAACATTTTGTATATTCAAGCTTATATTTTAGTGCTTGCTACAAAAACTTATCATTAGATATTCTTTTCTTACTTTACTTCTTCACTTTTCTAAATACTTATTACTTCTCAAAGCATACTCCATTAACTTATTATTAGATATTCTTTTCTTACTTTACTTCTTCACTTTTCTAAATACTTATTACTTCTCAAAGCATACTCCTTAAAACTGAAATTCTATCTTCTTTTCTTACTTTACTTCTTCACTTTTCTATAGGCTAACTTTCATCTACAAGCATATCTTGACAAACCGAATACAGATTCGTAATTTTTATATTATTACTAACATTTTGGATATTCAAGCTTATATTTTAATGCTTGCTACAAAAACTTATCATTAGATATTCTTTTCTTACTTTACTTCTTCACTTTTCTAAATACTTATTACTTCTCAAAGCATACTCCTTAAAACTGAAATTCTATTTTCTTTTCTTACTTTACTTCTTCACTTTTCTAAATACTTATTACTTCTCAAAGCATACTCCTTAAAACTGAAATTCTATCTTCTTTTCTTACTTTACTTCTTCACTTTTCTATAGGCTAACTTTCATCTACAAGCATATCTTGACAAACCGAATACAGATTCGTAATTTTTATATTATTACTAACATTTTGGATATTCAAGCTTATATTTTAGTGCTTGCTACAAAAACTTATCATTAGATATTCTTTTCTTACTTTACTTCTTCACTTTTCTAAATACTTATTACTTCTCAAAGCATACTCCATTAACTTATTATTAGATATTCTTTTCTTACTTTACTTCTTCACTTTTCTAAATACTTATTACTTCTCAAAGCATACTCCTTAAAACTGAAATTCTATCTTCTTTTCTTACTTTACTTCTTCACTTTTCTAAATACTTATTACTTGTCAAAGCATTCTCCTTAAAACTGAAATTGCATCTTCTTTTCTTACTTTACTTCTTCACTTTTCTAAATACTTATTACTTCTCAAAGCATACTCCTTAAAACTGAAATTCTATCTTCTTTTCTTACTTTACTTCTTCACTTTTCTATAGGCTAACTTTCATCTACAAGCATATCTTGACAAACCGAATACAGATTCGTAATTTTTATATTATTACTAACATTTTGGATATTCAAGCTTATATTTTAGTGCTTGCTACAAAAACTTATCATTAGATATTCTTTTCTTACTTTACTTCTTCACTTTTCTAAATACTTATTACTTCTCAAAGCATACTCCATTAACTTATTATTAGATATTCTTTTCTTACTTTACTTCTTCACTTTTCTAAATACTTATTACTTCTCAAAGCATACTCCTTAAAACTGAAATTCTATTTTCTTTTCTTACTTTACTTCTTCACTTTTCTAAATACTTATTACTTCTCAAAGCATACTCCTTAAAACTGAAATTCTATCTTCTTTTCTTACTTTACTTCTTCACTTTTCTATAGGCTAACTTTCATCTACAAGCATATCTTGACAAACCGAATACAGATTCGTAATTTTTATATTATTACTAACATTTTGTATATTCAAGCTTATATTTTAGTGCTTGCTACAAAAACTTATCATTAGATATTCTTTTCTTACTTTACTTCTTCACTTTTCTAAATACTTATTACTTCTCAAAGCATACTCCATTAACTTATTATTAGATATTCTTTTCTTACTTTACTTCTTCACTTTTCTAAATACTTATTACTTCTCAAAGCATACTCCTTAAAACTGAAATTCTATCTTCTTTTCTTACTTTACTTCTTCACTTTTCTATAGGCTAACTTTCATCTACAAGCATATCTTGACAAACCGAATACAGATTCGTAATTTTTATATTATTACTAACATTTTGGATATTCAAGCTTATATTTTAATGCTTGCTACAAAAACTTATCATTAGATATTCTTTTCTTACTTTACTTCTTCACTTTTCTAAATACTTATTACTTCTCAAAGCATACTCCTTAAAACTGAAATTCTATTTTCTTTTCTTACTTTACTTCTTCACTTTTCTAAATACTTATTACTTCTCAAAGCATACTCCTTAAAACTGAAATTCTATCTTCTTTTCTTACTTTACTTCTTCACTTTTCTATAGGCTAACTTTCATCTACAAGCATATCTTGACAAACCGAATACAGATTCGTAATTTTTATATTATTACTAACATTTTGGATATTCAAGCTTATATTTTAGTGCTTGCTACAAAAACTTATCATTAGATATTCTTTTCTTACTTTACTTCTTCACTTTTCTAAATACTTATTACTTCTCAAAGCATACTCCATTAACTTATTATTAGATATTCTTTTCTTACTTTACTTCTTCACTTTTCTAAATACTTATTACTTCTCAAAGCATACTCCTTAAAACTGAAATTCTATCTTCTTTTCTTACTTTACTTCTTCACTTTTCTAAATACTTATTACTTGTCAAAGCATTCTCCTTAAAACTGAAATTGCATCTTCTTTTCTTACTTTACTTCTTCACTTTTCTAAATACTTATTACTTCTCAAAGCATACTCCTTAAAACTGAAATTCTATCTTCTTTTCTTACTTTACTTCTTCACTTTTCTATAGGCTAACTTTCATCTACAAGCATATCTTGACAAACCGAATACAGATTCGTAATTTTTATATTATTACTAACATTTTGGATATTCAAGCTTATATTTTAGTGCTTGCTACAAAAACTTATCATTAGATATTCTTTTCTTACTTTACTTCTTCACTTTTCTAAATACTTATTACTTCTCAAAGCATACTCCTTAAAACTGAAATTCTATTTTCTTTTCTTACTTTACTTCTTCACTTTTCTAAATACTTATTACTTCTCAAAGCATACTCCTTAAAACTGAAATTCTATCTTCTTTTCTTACTTTACTTCTTCACTTTTCTATAGGCTAACTTTCATCTACAAGCATATCTTGACAAACCGAATACAGATTCGTAATTTTTATATTATTACTAACATTTTGGATATTCAAGCTTATATTTTAGTGCTTGCTACAAAAACTTATCATTAGATATTCTTTTCTTACTTTACTTCTTCACTTTTCTAAATACTTATTACTTCTCAAAGCATACTCCATTAACTTATTATTAGATATTCTTTTCTTACTTTACTTCTTCACTTTTCTAAATACTTATTACTTCTCAAAGCATACTCCTTAAAACTGAAATTCTATCTTCTTTTCTTACTTTACTTCTTCACTTTTCTAAATACTTATTACTTGTCAAAGCATTCTCCTTAAAACTGAAATTGCATCTTCTTTTCTTACTTTACTTCTTCACTTTTCTAAATACTTATTACTTCTCAAAGCATACTCCTTAAAACTGAAATTCTATCTTCTTTTCTTACTTTACTTCTTCACTTTTCTATAGGCTAACTTTCATCTACAAGCATATCTTGACAAACCGAATACAGATTCGTAATTTTTATATTATTACTAACATTTTGGATATTCAAGCTTATATTTTAGTGCTTGCTACAAAAACTTATCATTAGATATTCTTTTCTTACTTTACTTCTTCACTTTTCTAAATACTTATTACTTCTCAAAGCATACTCCATTAACTTATTATTAGATATTCTTTTCTTACTTTACTTCTTCACTTTTCTAAATACTTATTACTTCTCAAAGCATACTCCTTAAAACTGAAATTCTATCTTCTTTTCTTACTTTACTTCTTCACTTTTCTATAGGCTAACTTTCATCTACAAGCATATCTTGACAAACCGAATACAGATTCGTAATTTTTATATTATTACTAACATTTTGGATATTCAAGCTTATATTTTAGTGCTTGCTACAAAAACTTATCATTAGATATTCTTTTCTTACTTTACTTCTTCACTTTTCTAAATACTTATTACTTCTCAAAGCATACTCCTTAAAACTGAAATTCTATTTTCTTTTCTTACTTTACTTCTTCACTTTTCTAAATACTTATTACTTCTCAAAGCATACTCCTTAAAACTGAAATTCTATCTTCTTTTCTTACTTTACTTCTTCACTTTTCTATAGGCTAACTTTCATCTACAAGCATATCTTGACAAACCGAATACAGATTCGTAATTTTTATATTATTACTAACATTTTGGATATTCAAGCTTATATTTTAGTGCTTGCTACAAAAACTTATCATTAGATATTCTTTTCTTACTTTACTTCTTCACTTTTCTAAATACTTATTACTTCTCAAAGCATACTCCATTAACTTATTATTAGATATTCTTTTCTTACTTTACTTCTTCACTTTTCTAAATACTTATTACTTCTCAAAGCATACTCCTTAAAACTGAAATTCTATCTTCTTTTCTTACTTTACTTCTTCACTTTTCTAAATACTTATTACTTGTCAAAGCATTCTCCTTAAAACTGAAATTGCATCTTCTTTTCTTACTTTACTTCTTCACTTTTCTAAATACTTATTACTTCTCAAAGCATACTCCTTAAAACTGAAATTCTATCTTCTTTTCTTACTTTACTTCTTCACTTTTCTATAGGCTAACTTTCATCTACAAGCATATCTTGACAAACCGAATACAGATTCGTAATTTTTATATTATTACTAACATTTTGGATATTCAAGCTTATATTTTAGTGCTTGCTACAAAAACTTATCATTAGATATTCTTTTCTTACTTTACTTCTTCACTTTTCTAAATACTTATTACTTCTCAAAGCATACTCCATTAACTTATTATTAGATATTCTTTTCTTACTTTACTTCTTCACTTTTCTAAATACTTATTACTTCTCAAAGCATACTCCTTAAAACTGAAATTCTATCTTCTTTTCTTACTTTACTTCTTCACTTTTCTATAGGCTAACTTTCATCTACAAGCATATCTTGACAAACCGAATACAGATTCGTAATTTTTATATTATTACTAACATTTTGGATATTCAAGCTTATATTTTAATGCTTGCTACAAAAACTTATCATTAGATATTCTTTTCTTACTTTACTTCTTCACTTTTCTAAATACTTATTACTTCTCAAAGCATACTCCTTAAAACTGAAATTCTATTTTCTTTTCTTACTTTACTTCTTCACTTTTCTAAATACTTATTACTTCTCAAAGCATACTCCTTAAAACTGAAATTCTATCTTCTTTTCTTACTTTACTTCTTCACTTTTCTATAGGCTAACTTTCATCTACAAGCATATCTTGACAAACCGAATACAGATTCGTAATTTTTATATTATTACTAACATTTTGGATATTCAAGCTTATATTTTAGTGCTTGCTACAAAAACTTATCATTAGATATTCTTTTCTTACTTTACTTCTTCACTTTTCTAAATACTTATTACTTCTCAAAGCATACTCCATTAACTTATTATTAGATATTCTTTTCTTACTTTACTTCTTCACTTTTCTAAATACTTATTACTTCTCAAAGCATACTCCTTAAAACTGAAATTCTATCTTCTTTTCTTACTTTACTTCTTCACTTTTCTAAATACTTATTACTTGTCAAAGCATTCTCCTTAAAACTGAAATTGCATCTTCTTTTCTTACTTTACTTCTTCACTTTTCTAAATACTTATTACTTCTCAAAGCATACTCCTTAAAACTGAAATTCTATCTTCTTTTCTTACTTTACTTCTTCACTTTTCTATAGGCTAACTTTCATCTACAAGCATATCTTGACAAACCGAATACAGATTCGTAATTTTTATATTATTACTAACATTTTGGATATTCAAGCTTATATTTTAGTGCTTGCTACAAAAACTTATCATTAGATATTCTTTTCTTACTTTACTTCTTCACTTTTCTAAATACTTATTACTTCTCAAAGCATACTCCTTAAAACTGAAATTCTATTTTCTTTTCTTACTTTACTTCTTCACTTTTCTAAATACTTATTACTTCTCAAAGCATACTCCTTAAAACTGAAATTCTATCTTCTTTTCTTACTTTACTTCTTCACTTTTCTATAGGCTAACTTTCATCTACAAGCATATCTTGACAAACCGAATACAGATTCGTAATTTTTATATTATTACTAACATTTTGGATATTCAAGCTTATATTTTAGTGCTTGCTACAAAAACTTATCATTAGATATTCTTTTCTTACTTTACTTCTTCACTTTTCTAAATACTTATTACTTCTCAAAGCATACTCCATTAACTTATTATTAGATATTCTTTTCTTACTTTACTTCTTCACTTTTCTAAATACTTATTACTTCTCAAAGCATACTCCTTAAAACTGAAATTCTATCTTCTTTTCTTACTTTACTTCTTCACTTTTCTAAATACTTATTACTTGTCAAAGCATTCTCCTTAAAACTGAAATTGCATCTTCTTTTCTTACTTTACTTCTTCACTTTTCTAAATACTTATTACTTCTCAAAGCATACTCCTTAAAACTGAAATTCTATCTTCTTTTCTTACTTTACTTCTTCACTTTTCTATAGGCTAACTTTCATCTACAAGCATATCTTGACAAACCGAATACAGATTCGTAATTTTTATATTATTACTAACATTTTGGATATTCAAGCTTATATTTTAGTGCTTGCTACAAAAACTTATCATTAGATATTCTTTTCTTACTTTACTTCTTCACTTTTCTAAATACTTATTACTTCTCAAAGCATACTCCATTAACTTATTATTAGATATTCTTTTCTTACTTTACTTCTTCACTTTTCTAAATACTTATTACTTCTCAAAGCATACTCCTTAAAACTGAAATTCTATCTTCTTTTCTTACTTTACTTCTTCACTTTTCTATAGGCTAACTTTCATCTACAAGCATATCTTGACAAACCGAATACAGATTCGTAATTTTTATATTATTACTAACATTTTGGATATTCAAGCTTATATTTTAATGCTTGCTACAAAAACTTATCATTAGATATTCTTTTCTTACTTTACTTCTTCACTTTTCTAAATACTTATTACTTCTCAAAGCATACTCCTTAAAACTGAAATTCTATTTTCTTTTCTTACTTTACTTCTTCACTTTTCTAAATACTTATTACTTCTCAAAGCATACTCCTTAAAACTGAAATTCTATCTTCTTTTCTTACTTTACTTCTTCACTTTTCTATAGGCTAACTTTCATCTACAAGCATATCTTGACAAACCGAATACAGATTCGTAATTTTTATATTATACTACTCAAGCTTATATAGTGCTTGCTACAAAAACTTATCATTAGATATTCTTTTCTTACTTTACTTCTTCACTTTTCTAAATACTTATACTTTCAAAGCATTATATTTTAGATATTCTTTTCTTACTTTACTTCTTCACTTTTCTAAATACTTATTACTTCTCAAAGCTAAAACTGAAATTCTATCTTCTTTTCTTACTACTTCTTCACTTTTCTAAAACTTATTATCAAAGCATTACTGATTATCTTCTTTTCTTACTTTACTTCTTCACTTTTCTAAATACTTATTACTTCTCAAAGCATACTCCTTAAAACTGAAATTCTATCTTCTTTTCTTACTTTACTTCTTCACTTTTCTATAGGCTAACTTTCATCTACAAGCATATCTTGACAAACCGAATACAGATTCGTAATTTTTATATTATTACTAACATTTTGGATATTCAAGCTTATATTTTAGTGCTTGCTACAAAAACTTATCATTAGATATTCTTTTCTTACTTTACTTCTTCACTTTTCTAAATACTTATTACTTCTCAAAGCATACTCCATTAACTTATTATTAGATATTCTTTTCTTACTTTACTTCTTCACTTTTCTAAATACTTATTACTTCTCAAAGCATACTCCTTAAAACTGAAATTCTATCTTCTTTTCTTACTTTACTTCTTCACTTTTCTAAATACTTATTACTTCTCAAAGCATACTCCTTAAAACTGAAATTCTATCTTCTTTTCTTACTTTACTTCTTCACTTTTCTATAGGCTAACTTTCATCTACAAGCATATCTTGACAAACCGAATACAGATTCGTAATTTTTATATTATTACTAACATTTTGTATATTCAAGCTTATATTTTAGTGCTTGCTACAAAAACTTATCATTAGATATTCTTTTCTTACTTTACTTCTTCACTTTTCTAAATACTTATTACTTCTCAAAGCATACTCCATTAACTTATTATTAGATATTCTTTTCTTACTTTACTTCTTCACTTTTCTAAATACTTATTACTTCTCAAAGCATACTCCTTAAAACTGAAATTCTATCTTCTTTTCTTACTTTACTTCTTCACTTTTCTATAGGCTAACTTTCATCTACAAGCATATCTTGACAAACCGAATACAGATTCGTAATTTTTATATTATTACTAACATTTTGGATATTCAAGCTTATATTTTAATGCTTGCTACAAAAACTTATCATTAGATATTCTTTTCTTACTTTACTTCTTCACTTTTCTAAATACTTATTACTTCTCAAAGCATACTCCTTAAAACTGAAATTCTATTTTCTTTTCTTACTTTACTTCTTCACTTTTCTAAATACTTATTACTTCTCAAAGCATACTCCTTAAAACTGAAATTCTATCTTCTTTTCTTACTTTACTTCTTCACTTTTCTATAGGCTAACTTTCATCTACAAGCATATCTTGACAAACCGAATACAGATTCGTAATTTTTATATTATTACTAACATTTTGGATATTCAAGCTTATATTTTAGTGCTTGCTACAAAAACTTATCATTAGATATTCTTTTCTTACTTTACTTCACTTTTCTAAATACTTATTACTTCTCAAAGCATACTCCATTAACTTATTATTAGATATTCTTTTCTTACTTTACTTCTTCACTTTTCTAAATACTTATTACTTCTCAAAGCATACTCCTTAAAACTGAAATTCTATCTTCTTTTCTTACTTTACTTCTTCACTTTTCTAAATACTTATTACTTGTCAAAGCATTCTCCTTAAAACTGAAATTGCATCTTCTTTTCTTACTTTACTTCTTCACTTTTCTAAATACTTATTACTTCTCAAAGCATACTCCTTAAAACTGAAATTCTATCTTCTTTTCTTACTTTACTTCTTCACTTTTCTATAGGCTAACTTTCATCTACAAGCATATCTTGACAAACCGAATACAGATTCGTAATTTTTATATTATTACTAACATTTTGGATATTCAAGCTTATATTTTAGTGCTTGCTACAAAAACTTATCATTAGATATTCTTTTCTTACTTTACTTCTTCACTTTTCTAAATACTTATTACTTCTCAAAGCATACTCCATTAACTTATTATTAGATATTCTTTTCTTACTTTACTTCTTCACTTTTCTAAATACTTATTACTTCTCAAAGCATACTCCTTAAAACTGAAATTCTATTTTCTTTTCTTACTT